>JAQZBX010008787.1:0-47369 GCA_029593785.1 Cabassous unicinctus | reverse complement strand
TTATTCAAGGTCTTTTTCCAGTCATATTTCCAGTTGGCACTTGGTATTAATCCCTCATTGCCAAGGAGGCTCATCCCCAGGAGTCATGTCCCACACTGGGGGGAAGGTAATGCATTCACATACTGAGTTTGGCTTAGAGAGAGGCCACATTTGAGCAACAAGGAGGCTCTCAGGTGGCAGCCCTTAGGCACCCCAAAACAGTACGCTAAGTTTCAATGACAAGAACAAAGATTCATAAGGAAGGCCATTTAAAATATCCATCTTTCTCACTCTGAAATGAAATATCAATTTGCCATATATTACACTTTTGTATAATCTAAAATTTATTTTAGGCTCTGTGGTGTTTTAAACCTGTATGTACCCCAGAAAAACATGATCTTAAAAAACCTAATTCTTTACAGTGTGAGCCCATTGTAAGCAGGAATTATTGATGAGGTTACTTCAGTTAAGGTGTGACACACTTCAATCAGAATGGATCTTAATCCTACTACTGGAGTCCTTTACAAGCAGAATGAAATTCAGACAGAGAGAGAAACCCATGGGAAGCAAGAAACGGAATATCAATGGAACCCAGGAGATAAGGGAGAGACCAGGGGATGCCGCCATATGCCTTGCTGTGTGTTAAGATACATAACAATGATCGCTGGCAGCCAGCCCTAAAACAAAGGTCTTTAAAAAGAAAGTATCACCTTGATGATGCCTCGATATGGACTTTCTTTTGGCATCAAAACCGTGAGCAAACAAATTCCCATTGTTGAACCTGACCCATTTCACGGTATTTGCTTGAGCAACCCAGAAAACTAAAACAGATTTTGGAATCAGGAGTGGGGTGCTGCTATTACAAATACCAAAAAATGTCAAATGGCTTTGGAATTGGTAATCGTAGAGGCTGGAAGAACTGAGATGCTTAATAGAAAAAGCCTAGATTTCTTTGAACAGACTGTTGGTAAAAATACGGATGCTGAAGGTGCTTCTGATGAGAACTTAGAAGGAAATAATGAATTTGTTATTGGAAACTGGAGGAAAGAACTTGGCAAAATTAAGTTCTGATATCAGATGGAAGGCAGAACTAGAAAGTGATGAACTTGGATATTTAGCTGAGGAGATTTCCAAGCTAAATGTGGAAGTGCAACCTGGTTTCTCCTTGCAGTTTATAGTAAGATGTGAGAAAAAAGGGATAACTCTTAAGCATAGAGAAACAGAAATTGATGGTTTGGAAAATTCTGAGCCTATCTGGACAGTGTGCTATGAGAACCCCATTTCAGGGGAACTCAGGGTTGGAAATGCAGTTATGTAGGAAGGAGCTGTGGAAAGTCCTTCTGTCTGATGGATTGGACCCCTGGGAACTACATGCAAAATGGACAAGTTTTTTTTGTGAAATTTATTTGAATGGAATCACTGCCAGCCTGGACGAAAAGGGACAGAGAAGGGAAACATTGAAGGAAGAATGGCTTCAAGGGCAGATCCAATGCTTGGAGAGGGTGGAACCTTCATCCCAGCATTCAGGAAGAGTATGGCCACTGCACAAGCTCTTGGAAAGGGTAGAACTGCCACTCTATCAGGTCCAGAGGACAAAACATTGATCCAGAGATGACTCTCAGTCTTTGAAATCTAATGGAATTTCCCTTCTGTGTTTTAGAATTGTTTGGCACCTGTGACT
Source organism: Cabassous unicinctus (assembly GCA_029593785.1). Taxonomy (NCBI): domain Eukaryota; kingdom Metazoa; phylum Chordata; class Mammalia; order Cingulata; family Chlamyphoridae; genus Cabassous; species Cabassous unicinctus. The sequence continues at coordinate 45,709 of JAQZBX010008787.1, read as the reverse complement.
CTTGTTTTCCTTCCAATTTTTTCCTTCTGGAATGGAAATGTCCTTCCATTGTATATTGGAAGCAGATAACTTGTTCTCTAGGTTTCACAGGTTCACAGACAGAGGGGAATTGTGCCCCAGGACAGATGATACCCATAACCAATTTTGATGAGACTTTGTACAAAGTATTGTTTCTGAAAGGGCTTACAACTTTTGGGATATTGTGGTGGAATGAATGTATTTTGTATGTAGAAAGAACATGTCTTTCTGGAGTCCAGAGGGTAGATTGTGGTGGTTTGAAGGCTGTATGTACCCCAGAAAAACATGTTCTTAAACCTAATCCATTCCTGTGTGTGTGAACCCATTGTAAGTAGGAATTTTTGATCAGGTAACTTCAGTTAAGGTTCAGTTAAGGTGTGATCCACCTCATTCAGGATGGGTCTTAATACTATTATTGGAGACCTTTATAAGTGTAATGAAATTCGGACAGAGAGAAGAAAGGCATAGGAAGCAAGAAGGTGGTCATCAACGGAACCTGGAAGAGAAGGAAGAGACCAGGAGACACTGCCATGCGCCTTACCATGTGACAAGCTAAGTACAAAGGATCACCAGAAGCCAGGTCCAGAATACCAGACTTTGGAAAGAAACCATCACCTTGATGATGACTTGATTTGGGCTTTCTTTTAGCACCAAAACCATGAGCAAATAAATTCTTATTGTTGAACCTGACCCATTTCATGGTATTTGCTTGAGCAGCCCAGGAAACTAAAACAGGTTCCTTACTAATTTCTGTTGTGTGCTTTCTTGTTTCTATGCCAATACCAAATTGATTTCATTACAGAGACTTCGTAGTATTCTGAGATGTGGTGGGACAAGTACCCTGTCACCATTCTTTTTTAAAAAAATTATTGGATTTTTTCAGGCGTTTATTGTTCCATGTTAATATTAACATAACATTTTTATCTTAAAAATTTTATCCAAGTAATCAAAACTTTTGCTAGTATTGCAACTTGGAAGTGTTCCTATTGAAGAACATAGTATGTATTTCTATTTGTTTTTTTCAGTCCTTCAGTAAAATTTTATAGATTTTATTATAGATCTTATGACTTTCTTATTCAATTTGTCATTATTTTATAGTTTTTGTTACCAATATTAAAAGAATCTTTTTGACATATTCCTTCTTTTGCTTAGAGTTTGTAGCACAAGTATTGTTTTTGTTTATTTATATCCAATCACATTATCACAATTTAAAATTAAATCCATAAACTCTTAAAAAATATGAACTGTTGAAATTTTCTAGAAATAAAATCATATCAGGATGGGAGTTTAATAAGTGAAGAATAGAATAGATGCAACATAGGACATTTTTAGGGCATTAGAATTGTTCTGCATGATCTTGCAATAATGGATATAGATCATTTTAAATTTCATCAAAACCTATAAAAGTGTATGGTCCAAAATTTAAGCCATAATATAAACCATTGACCCTGGTTTGTAGCAATGCTTCAATATTTGTACATCAATTGTAACAAATGTACTGTCTGCATGTAAAATGTTATTAATAGGGGAAAGTGGAAAAGAGGGAAAGTATGTGGTATATTGGAATCCACTATATTTTCTATGTGACTTTCTATAACCTAAAGCTTCTTTGAAGATAAAATGGAAAAAAATAAGACACTGGGGGCATAATATGGAAGAAATTGTCACTGTATATACAAGACAACAGATTTTACAGTGATGAAAGATACAATGTCTAAAAAAATTTTATATTACTTCAATTAACATTTTTTGTATTTCATTTGTTATTTTTAAAACTATTATTTCATTTTCTTATTGATTCTATGTGGTTATTGTGTTGGCATCGATTCTGGAGAGGTTTTGGATCACAGAAGACCCACAATTGTGGCAGGGGAGGATCACTGGTGTGGGGTGTCAGTGATGGGGTTATATTTGGGGAAGGATGAACCTGGGCATGCCTCTAAGGCATATGAATATGTTCAAGTGTTCATGGGGCGTTGTTTCAGTGGGTGAAGTCCCACACAGTAACTGAAAGAATATTGAATTCCCATCCTGGGAAGTCCTGCTACATTCTCTAATAGAATGGCAAGTATCCCTCGAGGACAAGGGCAGTGCCTAGTGAAGGAAGACAGACTATTACGTCAGGCCTTTGATATGGATGATTGTACTTATGAACCTTTTCTTGTGAAACTGAAACTTAGCCTTAAGAGTTACCACCTGAAAGCCTCCTTGTTGCTCAAATGGCCTCTCTCTAAGCCAAACTCAGCATATAAATGCACTACCTTCCCCCTGGTGTGTGACATGAATCCCGGAGATAAGTCCTCCCTGGCACTGAGGGATTATTACCAAGTGCCAACTAACAATGCATCCTGAAAAAGACTTAGACCAAAAGGGGGAAATGATAAATGCAAATGAGTTTTCATGGCTAAGAGATTCCAAAATGAGTCAGGAGGTCACTCCAGAGGTTATGCTTATGCACGTCTCAGTAGGATCTCATTGACCACTACAGTAATCAGTGCCTCAAACAGTGGGATTGCTGAGTGCTCTAGAGACATGTAGACACTATAAGCAGGGCAGACAAGCTCACGAATTCAGCACCCTGTCAGTGGACCTTACTCTGGAATTTTTGCTCTCCAGTGTAACAGACTTAGACTCATTTATAGTTTCCCTACACATGGTTCCTCTGCCCCTTTTATTTGAACCTATAATTAGCACTATTCTTGTTAAATATATGTCCTAGAGACTTAAATCTTTGGTCTGTCCATGTGCCAGTTGAGCCCTAAATCTCAGCAGAGTTGCAACACCTACTTTCCAGTTTATTGGACTCACCTAGGATAACTAACAAGGAGATGATGATGGACAATGCCCATCCTAAGGAACAGAGAGAGTCTGTAACTGCAAGCAAGATATTTCCATCCATCTGCCCCACGGGATCTAAGCCCCCTCAAGACTGGGGAATGAACAATGGACTAAAGTATACTATTATTATTCTGTTATAGACTTACTATTCTTCTAGCAATGGAAGAACTTTTACCATTGATATAAAGGCAGTGGCCACCAGAGGTTCTGTGGTAAGGGAGAGGACAGAATAGGTATATCATGGGGGTATTTTTGGGACATTGGAATTGTCCTGAATGGCATTGCAATGACAGATACAGGCCATTATACATTTTGTCATAATTTATAAAATTGTGTGGGGCAGAGTGTAAACTATAATGTAAACTATAGTCCACAGTTAGTAGCAATGCTTCAATATATGTTCATTAATTGTAACAAATGTATCACACTAGTGAAGGATGTTGTTAATGTGGGAAAATGGGGGAGGGGTAGGGGGTGGCACATATGGGAATGCCTTATATATTTTTATGTAACATTTATGTAATCTAAAGCTTCTTTAAAATAAAAATTTTAAAAAATCATATAAGCAACAAAAAGAAATAACATTTTTCTTTTACAATATTTATATCAGTTATTCAAATTTTCTATCTTATTGCCTCTCTGAGAATATAAAAAACAGCATTAGATGTCATCATGGTAGTAGACATTTCCTACCCAGTTTCTGATTCTAATTGAAATGGTTTTAATGTTTTACCATTTGGGATAGTGTGTTATAGTTTTTGTTCATTTTTTGGTTAATATTATAGTTAAATAGTTTCTTTCTATTCCTAGCTCATCAAAAGCCTTTCTGCTTATATTATAGTAATTCTCTACCCTGGTTGTATGTTAGAATCACTAGGAGGACTTTAAAATACATTGATACCTAGCCTTTACCTAGATGAATGAAATAAGAATATGTGGGAATAGAGCTGGGTCATCAATATTTTTACAGTCCCCCAGATGATACTCATGACTCTCCAGTGCTGAGAACCATTAATTTATTGACTGGCCAGCATCACTTTCTCATTTAATTTGTTGTAACAATGGATTATGCTACTATATATATTTTTTATTTATGCCACCTGTGTATTCCCAGAATAAACCCTACATAAGCATAGTATAAAATTCTTTTGAAACATTGCTTGATTCCAGTTTGCAATTATAATCACATATGTGATTAGTCTTTAATTTTCTCCCTTTTCCCACTATGTTTATCAGATTTGTTTTAAATGTATGTTGTCATCATATGATACAATGGGGACTTTCTATCTTTGACTTCTTAATAGTGGAGTTTAAATAATACCTATATTAACTTTCCATTAAAGTTTAGGTAAACTTAGCTGTGACACCTCCCAGAACTGGTTACTTTTTTAATGGCAGCTCTTAATTACCTTATTAGTATCTTCTATGGCATATTTCTACTACTTCGTGGGCCATCCATGGTAATTTATTTTTGACTAGTAAATCATCCTTTCCCTCTAGGTTTTCAAATTTATTGCCATATATTTTCCTATAATATAATTCTCTTATAATTCTTTTTCACTCTCTCATGCCTGTGCTTGTGCTTCCTTTTTAATTTCTATTTTTTTATGAATGTGTGTATGTGTTTATTTTTTTCCTGAGATTAACTTTTATCTTTCCTACTAATTTATGTTTTCATTTTTATCAAGTCATTTCATCCTTAAGAATTTCATCTTCTTGTTCTTTTTTATTGTTTGATATTTTTCTGTTTTTCAAAGGTGAGATCTAAATTCCTGTATTTTTCATTTTTAGTCTTTAATAATGAAGGCATTAAAGATATTTATTTTTTTCTCAGTATAGTTTTTAATTTGCCCTCTAACTTATACTGTAAAATTTATTCTTTTAGCTTATAATTTCTTTTTGATTTATATTTAACCAGGAAATTTTCACAATGTTATATATCAAAGTATATAGCCTATGAAATATATGGGTTTTATTTAATTACATACTTATTTTGGAATTTTAAGGATTTTTGTCTGTGAAAAGCACAGTTGATATTTGGAAATATTATATGATATATAAAAATGCATACTTATTCCCTATTCAAGGGATGTAAGGTTCTCTGTGTATCTCCTAAACCATTGTTCATGTCTTTAAAACTTTAGTTAGGCATAAGTTATATACAATAAACTCACATATTTACAATGTACAATTTGATGAATTTTGACATTTATGTACACCACAGCCACCAACATATCAAGATACGGACCATTTTCATCACTCTCAAGTTTCTGTACTTTCTATCTCTCCACTCCCATCCACAGGCAACCACTGATCTGCTTTCTGCTGCTGGAATGATATGCAAATGAAATTTTATATAAATGAAATTATAGAGTAAGCACACTTTCTTTATCTGCATTCTGTCATGCAGAATAATAAATTTGAGATTCATTCATATTGTTACCTATATTAGTAGTTTATTATTTTTATTGTTGAGAAATATTCCATTGTGTGGAAATGCCACATTTTGTTTATCCATTTACCTGTTGATAGAGAGTTTAGTTGTCTCCAGTCTTTAACAATTACAAATAAAGTGGCTATGAACTTTTATGTTCAGTCCTTTGTGTAGACATATTTTCACTTCTCTTAGGTAAATATGTAGGAGTAGAATGGCTGGGTTGTATAGTGGGTTTGTGTTTGCTTTTTAACAAGACTACCAAATTGATTTCCTAAGTTTTATATTCCTGCCTTCTAAGTGATGAGAATCCCATTTATTCCAAATCCTTGACAACACTTGATATTTTCATGGTTTTTAATTTTAGCTATTTTAATGGTTATATAGTGATATCTCATTTCGATTTTTACTCGCATACCCTTGATGACCAACGATGTTAAGCTTCTTTTAATGTGCTCACCACCATCTTTTGGGAAGTAGCTGTTCAAACTCTTTGCCTATTTATTGTTGGTTTATTTTATCTTACTATCCAAACATAAGAGTTCTTTCTATGTTCGTGCTACAAGTCCTTTGCATGATAGAACATATTCTCAAAGTCTTTGAATTGACTTTTAGATTTCTAGTGATTCATTTCAAATAACAAACGTTTCTACTTTTCGTAAAGCCCAATATATCTAAATTTCTTTTTATAAATTTTATGTGTTATGTTTTAGCTAAGAAATCTTTACCTAAATGAAGGTTGCATATGTGCATTTCAGGGCTTGTTTTCAGTAGTTTTGTAGTTTTAGATTTTACATTCATTTCAAGTTAGTTATTTTGTGTGGTATGAGGTAATAGCTGATTTTTTCTCTTTTATGGATATCTGTATTAGTCAGCCAAACGGGTGCTGATGCAAAATACCAGAAATCAGTTGGTTTTCATAAAGGGTTTTATTTGGGGTAGAAGCTTACAGTCACCAGGCCATAAAGCGTAAGTTTCTTCCCTCACCAAAGTCTATGGCCACGTGTTGGAGCAAGACAGCTGCCGACGTTTGCCAGGGTTCAGGCTTCTTGGATTCCTCTCTTCCCAGGGCTCCGTTTCTCTCCAGGCACAGCTCCTCTGTCAGCTGTAGACTATGAGGCTCTCTAGGCTTTGCCTCTCTCTCCAAGGCCAGCTGTGAACTGTCAGGCTAACAGCTCTGTCTCTTTTCCTGGGGCCTTCTCTCCTTCCTCACGACCAAGCTCCTCTGTGTACTTACTTCCTTGTGCTCCAGCATTAATACTCAGCATCAGAACTCCAACTCAAAACTCCAACTCTGTCCTTTGCCATGTCTTTTATCTTTGAGACCCCACCCACCAAGGGGCGGGGCTCAATGCCTCACTGACGTGGCCCAATCAAAGCCCTAATCATAACTTAATCATGCCCAGAAGAACAGACCAGTTTACAAGCATAATCCAATATCTATTTTGGAATTCATAACTATATCAAACTGCCAAACTGCTACAATATCCAATTGTTCCAGCATCAACTGTTGATATTTCATCATTTCTCCATTGAATTACCCTGGGAAAATTTGTCAAAAAAGTACCCACTGCCAGCTTCCCCATGCCAACAATCTCCAATCAGAACATATGCGAAGCCTCCCCTTTCTTCCACTATAAAGCTTCCCAACTCCCCTGCCTGCCTTTGAGTCTCTGCCAAATGCAAGTGATGGTGCTAACTCCCTTGGTATAGCAAGCTCTGAACAAATAGCCCGTGATTGTCCTCATGTGGGTGGGCTTCATTTATTTCCACAGTTTTTCTAGAGGTCCCACTGGGATATGGACTACACTGCCTGTCACAACAGACTCCAGGGGTCGATAAGGTGTGGTACATGTGGACACCTCTTGTGCTTTGCTGTTTATGGCTTGTTGAGTCCAGGCTAACATGGTAAGTTTGCCCTGCTACCTTTGCATTGAGTTCCTTGGCTGATGAATCTCAGATTGGTAATCAGGTTTTATTATTGGTTCCCCTTTTTTTTTTTGGCATCCTTGGTGGAAATAGATTATTCCTTCTTACCTCTTTCTGTCTTTTGTATTACTGTATGTGTTGTGCTGTCTCAAAGAAGTGTTTGTGATAAGAAGGAGAATCGCATGGTGGAACACAAGCATAAGCCCTAGAAGCCTGTTGTTTGAATTGTTCTTACAGGCCAGTGAATTTGCTGTTCTTACAAACAAGTGGCATACATTTGGACACATTTTGCTGTCTGTTACCAATCAATTTGGATAAAGTTCTCCTTCCATCTCGATGTTTTGTCCTGAGAGTTTGGCTTTGATCCAGACAGAACATGCTCTCTGGTTTTCAATCTGTTAGGGGAGAGGGAAGGCACAGATTGTTGGGTCTGCATTTTTAAAAAATTAACAAATCAATTTTATTGGTACATATTAATAAAGCGTAAATCCATCCAAAGTGTACAATCAATGGTATTCGGTATAATCACATATTTGTGCATCATCACTTCAATCATTCTTAGAGCACTTTCATTATTCCATTAATAATAATAATAAATAAAAAGCAAGCAAACAAACTCATCACCTCTCAATCTTTCTATGCTTCCCCTGCCATACATAGCTGCTATTCTTTTTCCTTCTCTCTAGCATATTTGTATTTATATTTTATAAAAACAGTCTTATAATGCAATATCACCCATATTCATGTTTTACATGAGGTTTCACTGTTATATACAGTACCATGTTACAGTTTTTAGCTTTCCTTCTAGTAATATACATGACCTTAGACATTCCCTTTCAACCACTGTTATACTCATACAATAGCACTGCTAGTTACAAACAAAACACCATGAAATGCATTCACCATTTCTATTCATTTCCAAAGACTTACAAATGATATTTTTACCAATTCTGCACAGATTAACCCTCAGCTCTCCATTCTCTACTCATTCTATTTTCTGGTGACCTGTATTCTGATTATTAACTCTATGAATTTATACTATATATTTAGTTCATAATAGCACAATCATACAGTGTTTGTTCTTTTGTGTCTGGCTTGCTTCACTCAACATAATGTCCTCTAGGTTCTTCTATGATGTCATATGCTTCATGACTTTATTTCTTCTTACTGCTGCATAATATTCCATCATGTGTATACACCACAGTTTCTTTATCCATTCATCAGTTGATTGACACCTGAGTTGTTTCCAGCTTTTGGCAATCGTGAATAGTGATGCTATGAACATCGGTGTTCAGATGTCTGTTCGTGTCTCTGCTCTCAGGTCTTCTGGGTATATACCTAGTAATGTAATTGCCAGGTCCCATGGCAAGACTATATTCAACTTCCTTAGTAATTGCCAAACAGTCCTCCCCAGTGGCTGTACCATTCAACATTCCCACCAACAGTGAATAAGCATTTCTATCTCTCCACATCCTCTCCGATATTTACAGTTTCCTGACTTTTTAATAGCGGCCAGTGTAATAGGTGTGAAATGATATCTCATTGTAGTTTTGATTTGCATTTCCCTAATCGCTAGTGATGTTGAACATTTTTTTCATGTGTTTCTTTGCCATTTGTATTTCTTCTTTGGACAGTTGTCTTTTCAAGTATTTTGCCCATTTTTTATTCAGATACTTTGTCTTTTTATTGTTGAGTTTTATGATCTCCTTATATATTGTGGATATGAAACCCTTATCAGATATGTGACTGCCAAATATTTTCTTCCATTGAGTCGGCTGCCTTTTCACCCTTTTGACAAAGTCTTTTGAGGTGAAAAAGTGCTGAATTTTGAGGAGGTCCCATTAATCTGTTTTTTTCTTTTGTTGCTTGTTCTTTGGGTGTAAGGTTTAAGAAACTCCTTCCTACCACAAGATCTTGAAGATATTTTTCTATATTTCTTCTAAAAGTTTTATGGTTGTCACTTTTATATTTAGGTCCTTAATCCATTTTGAGTTAGTTTTTGTATATGGTGTGAGATAGGTCTTCTTTCTTTCTTTTGAATATGGTTATCCAGTTCTCCCAACATCATTTGTTGAATAGACTGTTCTGGTTCAACTGGGAGGGCTTGACTGCCTTGTCAAAAATCACTTGATCACAGATGTGAGGGTCTAGTTCTGAGTTCTAGATTTGGTTCCATTGGTCAATGTGTCTGCCTTTATGCCAGTTCCATGTTGTTTTTTACCACTGTAGATAAGTAATATGTTTTAAAGTCTGGAAGTGAGAGTCCTTCAAGTTGTTATTTATTTTAAACTACTTTTTGGCTATTTGGGGCCCCTTACCCTTCCAAATAAATTTGATAATTGTTTTTTACATTGGGATTGTGTTGAATCTGTAAATCAGTTTGGGTAGAATTGATGTCTTAACGATATTTAGTCTTCCAATCCATGAGCATGGAATATCCTTCCATTTATTTAAGTCTTCTTCAGTTTCTTTTAGTAATGTTTTGTAATTTTCTGACTACTGGTCCTTTATGTACTTGGTTAAGTTTATTCCTAAATATTGGATTGTATTAGTTGCTATTATAAATGGAATTTTTTTCTGATTTCCTCCTCAGATTGCACATCAGTAGTTTAAAAACCAATAGCATTTCTATACACTACTGATGCGAATCTGGGTCTGCATTTGGAGGCAGTCAACCACGAGGTTGGGGACCTGAGACAGAAGGTGTACAAACATTACACCTGACCATTGACAGCTCTCAGGGGGTCGTCTAAGTCTAAATCCTCCTGCTTATATATAATATAATCCTAATTCTTGTGCCTCTCTAAATGATATAACTTCACCAGGGATTATTTGGACCATCAGTGACCCACTAAGGGAACACTGACATGAAGAAAATTGATCATTTGAGGGGCTCTTTGGAAAAGAAAGTGAATAAGATTTCTCAGGCCCAATGGTAAGTTTGTGTGTGTGTGTGTGTGTGCAGAAGCCTCCAAATGAAATCCTGAATCAAATATTGCTTCACTGAAAGATCTTTTGGCCAAAACTAAAGATCAAGTTGACAAACTTAAGTAACAGGAAACTGAATTCATTTCATCGTAAATATTCCCCCTCCTTGTCCTGTGGTTGCCTCCCTATATCCACGTGTCCCTCATTCCCTATCCTTCTGATCTCTCTCCTTTTCTACCTCTATTGACTTTCCCCTCCTCTTCCCCTTGTCCAGATCCCCTACCTTTTCTCAACAACTTTCATAAAACCTGCAAATGCCAGTTGTCTCTAATGATTCATCAGCTACATAAGCAGTGACTATAGAATTTAAACCTCAGACCAGAGCTGCATTAAGAGTCAAAGATTTCCCTAAACCCAGATTAGACCAGCAAATATTCATAGAAGAATTTAGAATCATTTTGGATGCAGATGGATCAGGGTTACCTGACCTATATTAACCTGTGTACATGTTGGCCAGAACTGCAGATGCTAAATCCTGCATGGCAGAAACTGATTGGACTGACACAAAAAGGGACCTACAGAATAGCCTCTTTCCATATTAAACCTTAGGGTCAAAAAATGCCTAAAAGCCACTCTTAAAACATTTCCAATAAAAATAGATTGGACCATAATTCAATAACGTAAACAGAGAAAAGAAGAAACTATGGAAATTTGGGGGATATATTAGAAAATACATTCCAATAACATACAGCAATTAAAGAATGTGCTGATTAACAATAGCCCTTTTATCTCATTTTGTCAATGGAGTTAAACTCACAATTGAAGACCTAATTGAAAACAAAAGTTAGAATTGAGAAATAGTACTTTTATCTGAACTGCAACACCTGGCAGAATATTTTGAAAGAGCTTTAGAAGAAAAGCAAAACTGGATCCCAAATAAGCTTGTGGTGATGCTGATCAAACAGTTAGGTGACCCACCTCCCAACTGACCACCTATTAACAAGGATGCTTATAGATCTTGTAAACAGAAGGGGCATTGGAGAAAAGATTATCCCATCTTACAAAAGAAAAATTAAGACAAAAGAAAAATCCCTCAATTCAGATCAATGTGGGTGCTCTGGGAAGGAAATAGAGGCCTATATCCTACCTTAGCCTCAAACAGTCAAAATGAATTAACTAGAAATATGCATGATCATCCTTATTAATTCCTGGTAGATACAGATGCTACTTTTCCTACATGAAATCATTCTAACTTTGATCAGTCTCTTCCATGGAGTAAACATATTGTGGTAGATATTTCAAATAACCCACAGAGTTTTCCAATGTCCTAGCCCTTAACTGTAACTCTAGGGTCCTTGACGGGAAAAAAAATTACTTTCTGCCCTGTAATAACCACTCCTGCAAATTTAATAGAGACTTGCTTTGCAAATGGAATTGTAATATTAAATGCATACCAGAGGGACAATTTCTTGAGATTTCAGAGGACCCCTATTCATAATCAATCTGGATAAATCTTTGCATTCTCCATTATATTTGATGCATACTCCAGATAAAGATCTTGTCACTGTACCTGACAGTCTATGGGCTAAAAATTGCACTGATAAAGGGAAAATAATTTGAGCAAGACCAATTAAACTTCAGATAGATCCTACTAAATCATTACCCAAACTTCTCCAATATCTCTGAAAGCCAGAAGCAAAGGAAGGACTCAAACCTCTAGTTAAAACCTTACAGCCAAAGGTCTTCTCATACCCTATACTAACCCTTCTAACTCTCCCATCCTACCCGGAAAGAGATCAAATGGTTAAAGATATCCATTTTTTCAAGACCTAAGTGCCATCAACAAAATTGCTATTCCTCACTTCCTTATAGTATCTAACACAAATGGTATTCTGCCATCTATTCATCCTAAAGCCACTTACTTCATTGTGCTGGATCTTTGCTTGCCTTTTCATTGTGCTTCTAGACCAGGAGACTCAATACCTTTTTGTTTCTAACTGGGGAGGACAAAAATATACCTGGACAGTACTGCCCTTGTGGTTTGCTGAAGCCCCTCTCATTTTTCCCAAGTCCTCAATGAAGTCTTGAAAGAACTAAACTTCCCTTATGATTCAGTTCTGATACATGTATATGATCTCCTACTTTGTTCAGAGAACACGGAAGCCTTAGAAAAAATAGAAAAAGTAGCCTATTTACTTGCTGTCAGCCATAGCAAAAAAAGGAACAAAGTTTCAAAAGATAAATTAAAATTTTGCCAAGACAAAGTCCATTGTTTAGGCCATGACCCATTTAAAGAGGGATGACTTTACTGATAGACTAAAAACTATCCAAAATTATCTTGTACTCCTCTCAAAGTGATGATTGAGAGGACAATGGGTGCCAATTTTTTTTTTCTGAGATTGCAGCACCTCTTTATGAATTGACTAAGTCCTCAGTAAGAGATCCTCTCTGGGAATCCAAATATGAACAGGCCTTCTGTAACCTTAGGAAGTCTCTTCAACAGCTTCCTTCTCTAGGTGCTTAATTACCAAAAGCCATTTTGTCTATCTGTGTATGAGTGATCTGAACAGGTCCTTGGGGTTTTAGCTCATCCCCATGGGTACCATCAAAAACCCATCATTTATTATAGTCTCACCCTTGACCTGATTGCCAAGGCCTATCCTCCTTGTCTTAGGGCAATAGCTTCTGCTGAAAAACTTGGTGCATCTGCTGAACTAGTTCTAGACTCATCACTTGAACAGTGTAGACATTAATACTGATTAAGAACACACACGATTTATGAGATTCTGTTACTCTCTCCCACTCACATTATTATTCACTGTTGCAGCACCCTGAATCCTGCCATTCTCCTGCCAGTAACAGAAGAAAGGTAACTTCAGGATTGTCTTATCTTGGTTAGAGAATTTTCTGTACCTCACTCAGGTTTATTGGAGACTCCCATTGAGAACATTGACCTAAAATTATTTGTTGATGGATCATACCTCAAAAATGAAATTGATGTTATCAAGCAGGATATAGGACATAAGATAGAAGAATATGCTGTCATTAATTTAAGCTCTCCTTTAGAATATAGTCTTCTACTTGAAGTTAAATCAACCCAGATGGAAGAAAGTACTTACTAGAGCTTGTCAAATCGCCAAAGCCCAGAGAATAAACATGTACAGATAGCACGTATGTTTTTGGAGTAGTACATGAGATTGGGATGCTTTGGAAACAATTTGAGTTTCTCATCTCTGCTGAACATCAAAATGTACAAGTAAAGAAATTTTAGATGCACTCCTCCTTTCTAGAGAGGTGGCCTTTATAAAGGTTGAGGCTCATGCAAAAAGAGATACTGTGGAACTCAAAGAAAATACTCTAGCAGATCGTTTTTCCAACTAGAAGCCTCTACCAAGGTTATGATCCTATCTAAACCTTCTGTTATGCATTGAATCATGTCCCTCCAAGAGGTAATGTTAAAGTCCTATCTCCTGGTAACTGAATTTGACCTTATATGGAAATAGGATCTTTGCAGATGTAATCAAGTTAAGATGAATTTCGGTGGACCCTAAATCCAATATGGTATTCTTATAAGATGAGAGAACTCTGAATGCAGACACAGACAGTCAGAGGGATGATGGAGGCATAGATTGGAGTTATGCCACCACAAGTCAAGGAACATCAAGGATTGCCAGCAATCATCAGAAGCTAGAAAAGACAAGGACATATTCTTCCCTAAACTTTTTGGAAGGAGTATGGCCCTGCCAACATCTTGAATTCAGAGTCTAGCATCCAGCACTATGAGACATAAATTTCCTTTTTTTTTTTTTTTAAGTCACTAGGTTTTTGGTAATTTGCTATAGCAGGCCTAAGAAACCAATGCAATCCTAAAGGATAAATCTGGAGGGGTTCAAATAGGCCATTATAAAATATCAATATTTAGTCTCCAATTTTGCGAAGGAAAATGGGAAAAGTCTGGTTGTATCTTCACTCATATAATGTCTGGTGTCAAGATAGTTGCATGGTGGTACCAGATGATTTTGAATGGATGTTAGCTAAATATTTCCATGAAACCACTTGTCATGGAAAAGACAAATTAGTTACTATCTTAAATCAACATTGGTAGGGAAACTTCAAAAAGAAACAGAAGTTATTTTTGGGTTATGTGTCACCTGTCAAAACATAATCCTGGAAAAATTGTAAGCAGGGCCATGTCAAGGAACCAAACTTCAATGGCCTTTTGAACACCTTCAGATGGGTTTTATCCAGCTTTTCCCTCTCCATTGGCATTTGCATGTTTTAGTTATTGTATGTCTATTTTCAGGATGGCTCGAAGCATTTCCTTACCAAAAAGCTAAAACCCTGCTAAAAGGCTGCTTATTTCTGTATTTCCAACCTGGGCATACCAACCTTTATAGCCATCGATCAAGACATGCTTTACTGGAACCATTATGAAAGAACTCCATGAAGTGATACCTTTTACTGAAAAACTACACTGTCCTTACCACCTACAATTTTCTGGAAAGGTTGAAAAGACCAGTGACATCCTTAAGTTAAAATTAGCAAAACTTTCAGAAACCTTTGAGCTCACTTGGCCAAAAACACTCCTACCTATCTTTATGTCATATGGTCCACTTGCTTGGGGGCCCATTGGTTATCACCCTATGAGTTGCTAATTGGCAGGCTCATGCACTTAGGGATTTCATTCCAATACTAGATTCTACATGCTGCATGCAGGCATGGCAAAATACTGCAAGGGACACATGTACTGTACTCAGATCTATCACCAATATCTTAAGACTGCCTTCCCACATCTTCCTACACAGCCTCTTCATGATCTTCAATTAGGAGATTTCACCTATTGGAAGAGATATTAGAGGAAAACTGTTCTTGAACCTTATTGTAAAGGAACTTAGGTACTGTTCACAGCAAATACAATGTGAAACTTCAGGGAATAAATTCATGTTTTACCACTAAAAAGACATTTCAGAATTTCAGACATTTGGGAGGCTATTTCAAGAGATGACCTCAAACTGATCATTCTAAAAGATCCTCTTTTTCTCTTTTCTTCCCTTCTTGTTATAATTATTAGATAAGAGCATTACTTATTCTAACGCCATTCTTAGATTTCCCCAAACAGTAGCCACTGCCCTCAGTCTTACTGACTGCTTGATATGCTATCCATCATCAGACCTGCATGATAAAAACCTCTGAGCAATTCCGATCTCATCAAATGAAACCATAGCAAATGATATTTCTACTTTTACCTACATCGACAAATGACCTTATAAAAAAAATCAACCTGTGACTTTGCTAGTGTCTTTTTCTAATGGAAAACTGCCAATTATTAAAATCTATTGATCAGACCCTAGGTAATTCTAAATGTGAATTCAACAACCCATAGGGTAGTGGGCCAATACTTGACACTTGGAAAAGACAAATAGAGATCCAAGTATGTAACCCAGGTGTTGTAAGATCTTGGTTCTGACTTTGTATTGTGAACACCTGCTCTTTTTTTTTTCTTTCTAAGATTGGTCTTCATGGACTATGGGATTTATTCTCTTGGCCTTGGTTGGGCAATTGTAGTTCCTGATTCTGAAGCGTCTTACAGAGACTATTCATTGTTCTTATTTTTGTCATAGTTGCCATGATGCTGGTCCATTTCATTCTATCCACAGTCTTAAAAGCTTCTGTGAAGTTTCCCTCTCATGAGATGATTGGATGATGAAATAACAATGAAAAGGTCAAGAAGATCTTATAATACAGTTGGCTATGGAGATGACTGAATATTCACCAAGTAGAAAAGATCTGGATTTCCCAGTCTTCCCTAAATTGGTCAACCTTTGTCAAGTGAGAGAATGAATATATAAATGGACAATGGGCAGATTATATATAAAAATGGGGCTTTTACCTGAGATTTCTGCAGCAACCAGTCCAGGAAACCAAACCATAACCTCTGTAATAATTGGCCTAAAACCATGAGGACTTGGCTAATAACTGCCAGCTTTCTAATTTTTGCCTTTGCTTCCAACTTAGGACCAACCATAGAAAGTCAGATATGCTCATCTAACCAATCACATAGGATGCTCCACTTCTAGTTAGCCCATTTCCAGTTTTCCCATGCCAACAACCTCCAATCAGGACAGACCTGATATCTTCTCTTTTTTCCATTATAAAGCTTTCCAACTTTTGTGACTACCTTTGAGTCTCTGCCAAAGGCAAATAATGGTAGTTGATTTCCTTGCAATAGCAAACTCTGAAAAAATAGCCTTTATTAGTCCTCATTTGGGAGGTATTAATTTTTATTTCCATTTATGCCTTGAAATAAAATAGTAAATCCTCCAGCTTTGTTCTTCTTATTAAATTTTGCATTAATTATTCTAAAATGTTTGTTTTTGCATTTCTATACAAATTTTTTAATTAGCTTTTCAATTTCTACAAAAAGCCTGCTGGAATTTTAGTTGGGAATGCATTGAATTTATAGAGCTTCTGTCTTTCATTTTATTTTTGCCTCTCTTCCCTCTGTTCCTTTTCTGGAATTCCTTTTATTTCTATGTTAAAACTCCTATATTGATCCTCCAATTCATTTTCATCTTTTTTCCCTTGTGATTTCTATTTCTTTATATATTTCTTACACACTGATATTTTTTCAGGCCACTAAACCAGGTCTCAACATTGACATTGAACATACCCTCTCTAAATTCATCTACTGAAAATTTAGTTGGAAAACATATCTCTTATTTCTGGAAAGATTTATTTATTTATTTATTTATTTATTTATTTATTTATTTATTTATTTATTTATTTTTGTGGAGGAATGTGTACAAATGGCAAATGTCCCTATGTTCTCTTATTATTTTTATTTTCAAATTGTCATCTGTTTCTTCTAGCTTCTTTCAAATGCTGTCTTTGTGTTCTTTTTGTTTTGATTTATCTTCCTCTATCTGGCTGTTCTGTCCCTTGTTATGTCCTTAAGCTGGAGTAAACCTCCCTATTTCACCATCTCCTGCAGTCTTACAGCCTGAAGGGGAGGGAGTACTTCACTGACCTCTGACTCCCCATACTCCTCTAGAGGCCTCAGAGATTTGGCAAACACTGGGGCCTCTGTTGATCTGTCCTTTGCGTCCACTGATCTCTATAGGCCAAACTTTCCCAAGATCAACAATTTGGCATACTTGCCCCAGAGTTTCCTGGCAGTGGTTTCAATGTGTCTTAGTCTATGAGAAAGGTAAGCTCTTCACTGATTCTCTATCGTAGATCTTCCACAAACTTGCCCTCAGCCACCAGAAGCCCTAGACTTTGATTTAGATAGAAAGATATGCATGGATATGGAGGGTAAAGGAATTGCATTGAAGTCACTATTCTTCTGGAGTGTCCTATGGGCATCTTTCTAGGTCTGTACTTAGAGAAGTACCTCTTTTTAAGTGCTTGGAGAGAAATAGTTTTAGATGGAAATGTAACTTAAAAGTCAACTGGTCCAATACTTCTTTTTATGAGTCTATTTCCTTGAAAGCATCTTTGAAAAACAGTGGGTCAGCTCTGCTTAAAGATCTCCAGGGATTCTGAACTTGCTGCCTCTGTTAGATTATCTTTCCTCAAGCCAAGACCAATTCTGTCTCTCTTTAGAGTCATTCTCTTCCCTTTCCTTCCCTTGGGACTCTGCAGAGGGTACCCTCATTTACCCAGAGTTGGATGACCTATAGTTACTCCTCGTTGGTCATTTTCCTGCTCATTACCATTGCTATAGGTTCAAAGGAAGGAAAATAATGTTTGTAAACTAATCAACTTTTAACTCTCTGGACTCTTTTATACAAGTTTTGATATGGGGGAGATTGAAGCAAATGACTAAAATGAGGTTTTTACATTCACCTGCTCTTCCTGAATTACATTGATCCACTCTTTTCTCTTTATTTTCTCTATACTTAAAGTAGTACTTTTTTCCAACATGGAAAGTGATTCATAGTTTTTTTGATTATGAAAATGACTCAAGCTCATTGGAAAAAGTGAAAAACAGTAAAAAAAAAAAATTAAAATCTAAAAAATACCCTAAATCTTAACAAGTGATTCCTCTTCCAAATATTTCTCTTAGCACTAATAATTTTACATAAACTTATCATATTACACATGCTCACATGCTGCTTTGTAACGTCTCCTTTAAGAGCTATAGAGGCTATAATGTATAGAGGCTACATACAGTAATGTGTTGGTGAACCAGGATTCATGTAAATAATATCCTATTGGTGGACATTTCAGATTGTTTTTAGGTTGTTCATTCACTTTAAGATTGAAGTGTGCTTCTATGAACGTCTCTATACACTTGGCTGATTAGCCCCTTAAATATGTGGCAATGAAGTCACCGGGTCATAGAGAATGCTCACTTAAAAATTTCCACGCACACCACCAAACTTCCTTCCAGAGAAGTAGTATAATTTACATGTCTACCAAAAGTACCAATGCTGGTCATTATCAGTCTATTTCAATCTAGTCAATCAAAAGATTGAAAAATTTTCTTTCTTGTTTTTAAAAGTTTTAAATTAATTTTTTCTAGCTATTATAATTTATTCATTGAAATGATGAAGTTTTAAAAGCTTTGTCAAGTTCTGAAAAATTCCTATAGGGATTAATATTCAAATTGTATTATATTGGCAGTTAATTACTTGTCTTCATATAAATTTTGTAATCTCCTTTAAAATTTTATTTCTCGGTATATTTATATAAATTTTAGTGACTGATATGAATGGCAGCTATTCCCACTATAATGTTTCTTTGGTAAGCAAAAACATATCTTTCTTATCATTCTAAAAAGTAAAACATGCCTTTGTAGAAAATTTGGAAAATATTTTAAAAGTATGAAGAAGAAAATTGCCTATAATATTACTGCTTTGAGAAAATTCCATGTTATTATTTTGATATATTTTTTCTCCTATCTACATATAATTTTACTTTTTCCTTTCAATTTTGCATTATAGCAAAAGGATTTTCCTCTTAGTTCCAGATACCTTTTGTAGACAATTTTCATTTCTATAGCAGTTCTAATCAAATAAGTGTAATTCACCGTATGAATTTTATATTATTCTTTCAATGTTCAGTAGATAAGTCTCATTCACAGACATTAAGGACTGTGTTTTATTTTTTGTTGTATTGATCCCAAGCCACCTAATGCTGGAATGGATTCTTAATAAGAGCTATATACTATTACTTATATGAAAAAGAATAAAAACCTCTACCTTCAGTTTTAGCAATAGTGGGCTGTGTTGTTTTGAACAAGTAATTTTTCTTCCCTGGGCCTGTTTTCTTATCTGTAAAAGAGTGAGTTGGATAATTCTTCTCCTCTTCCTCCTTCGTTACTACCAACATCATTGTTCATATTTATTGAGTATTTAAAATGTGCAGTAGATATTCTAAGTGTATTACTTTCATTATTTTAGTTAATCTAAATTTACACAGATTAGGGGAGTGATACCCAGAGAGTCCACAGTCACACAGTCACAGCTAGAAAGTGATAGGAATCAAATGTAAATTTACCACTCCTAGTTACTATATGCTGTGTGATTTCCAAGACCCATTCTGACTTGGTTTAAAAATATATGGCCCTAAATTATATTTTTTAAAATTATTTTTGTTATCTTTAAATTTTAATTAGAGAGGTTGTGAGCTTACAAAAACAATCTTGCAGAACATGCAAAATTCCCATTCATCACCCTACCACCAACACCTTACCTTGTTGTGGAACATTTGTTACAAATTATGAAAGAACATCATCAAAATATTACTGCTAACTACGGTCCAAAGTTAACATTGGTGTATTTTTTTTCGATAAACCATCCTATAATTAGCACCGTGTATTAGTGTATTAGTATTTTACATTTGTCATCGTTCATGAGATAATGCTATTATATTTGTACTGTTAACCACATCCCATTATCCACCACATGGTTCACTGTACTATATAGTCCCAGGCCTTGTACTATACATCCAAAGTGTGTTTTCAGTGGTATTCAGTTTCATCACAGAATTGTGCTGTCATTGGCTCAATTTTAGAAAATTTTCCTAACTCCAATGAAAAAATCCCATGCCCCCATTATTGACCCTTAGCATTGGTATAGTACCTTCTTTGCCATTGATGCAAGAATATTACAATATTGCTGTTACCTTTACTTCATATGTTACATTAATTGTATTTTTCCCATATATCACCATATTCTTAACGCCTTGTAATGGTGACATACATTTGTTCTAGTTCATAGACAAACACTCTTGTGTTTGTATTATTAACCATATCCACCACTGAGTTTACTATGTTATAAGTTCTTAGATTATTATCTAGCTTTCTTTCAGTTGACATTTACTAGACTGCCCCTTTCAGCCATAATCACATTTATAAATCAGCAGTGTTTGTTATGCTCACTATAATGTGTTACCATCAATTCTATCCATTTCCACACATTTACAATCAACCTAATTAAAAATTATACATATATTCAGCATCAGTACCCCTTCTCAGTCCTTATGTTACCTATACTCTAGATTTTAACTCCATGCATTTGCTCATCATATTTATTTCATATTACTGAGACCACACAATATTTGTCTGTTTGTATCTGGTTTATTTCACTCAACATAATGTCCTAAAGGTTCATCCATATTGTCATATGTGTCCCAATTTCATTTCTTCTTAAAGCAGCATAGTATTCCATCATATATATACCACATTTTGTTTAACCATTCATCTGTTGATGAACACATGGGTTGTTTCCATCTTTTGGCAATTGTGCATAATGCCATTGTGAACATTGATGTGTAAATGTCAGTTCATGTCCCTGTTTTCAGTTCTCCTGAATATATTCCTAGTAGAGGGATTGCAGGATCATATGGTAATTCTATATTTAACTTCTTGAAGAACTGCTAAACTGTCATCCACAGAAGCTGCACCATTCTACATTCCTACCAATAGTGAAGAAATGTTCCTCTTTTTCCGCATCCTCTCCAGCACTTGTCCTTTTCTATATTTTAATAGCCAATCTACAAAATGTGAAATGACATCTCATTGCAGTTTTGATTTACATTTACCTAAATGTAAATGAGGTAATGAGATTGAGCATCTTTTCATGTGCTCTTTGGACATTCGTATTTCCTCTTTGGAAAAACGTCTATTCAAGTCTTTTGCCCATTTTTAAATTGGGTTTCTTGTCTTTTTATCATTGAATTGTGTGATCTCTTTATATAACATGGAAATCAAACCCTGATTGGTTATGTGGTTTCCAAATAGTTTCTGCTATTGAGTGTGCTGCCTTTTCACCTTCTTGACAAAGTCCTTTGAAGTAAAAAATGTTTAATTTTGAGAAGGTCCCACTTATCGATCTTTTGTTTTTTGGCCCATGCTTTGGATGTAAGGTTTAAGAAACCACCACCTACCACAAAATCTTGAAGATGTTTCCCCACATTTTCTTCTGGGAATTTTATGGTTCTAGTTTTTATATTTAGGTTTCTGACCCACTTTGAGTTAGTTTTTGTTTAAGGTGTGAGATAAGAGTCCTCTTTCTTTCTTTTGGATATGGATATCCAGTTCTCCCACAACCATTTGTTGAAGAAACTGTTTTCTACCAGCTGGGTGGTCTTGACAGCCTTGTTAAATCATTTGACCATAGAAGCAGAGGTCTATTTCTGAGTTCTCATTTCAGTTCCATTGGTCAATATGTCTATATGGCAGTACCGTGCTGCTTTTTTTAAATTTTTTATTTATTTTTAATTTTTTACCACTGTAGCTAGGTAATATGACTTAAAGTCTGGGAGTCCTCCAACTTCATTCTTTTTTTTTTTTAATTTTTCATAGCACCTTTATACATAATAATCAAAAGGTGGAGACAACCCAAATGACCATCAACTGATGAAAGGATAAAGAAAATGTGGTATATCCATACAATGGAATATTATTTGGCAATTAAAATAAATAAAACATTTATACATGCTACTTCGTGGATGAACTTTGAAAACATTATGGAAGTGAAAGAAGCCAGTCACAAAAGACCACATATTGTATGATTCCATTATATGGAATATCCAGACAGGCAAATCTATAGAGACAGAAAGTAGATTTGTGGTTATTTAGGACTGAGGGGGATGGAGGGAGATGGGAGATGACTGCTAATGTACCAGGTTTCTTTTGAGGTGATGAAAATATTGTCATATTGATTGTGGTGATGGTAATATGACTTTATGAATATACTAAAAAACATTGAATTGCGCACTTTAAATGGGTGAGTTGTATAATATGTGAGTTATATAACAATAAAGTTGTTACAAATATGAGGAAAAAATATAAACAATAACCTTGTAAACCTAGATGAAATATAAAAAGTCCTAAAAATATGAATTTTGCTTAAACTGATTTGTGATATTATAGAAGACAAGTGAATAGTTAAAATCTTCCCACAAAATAAAATGTAGATCCAGATAACACCAACTTGCACAAAGTATTGGAGTATAGAAAATATCATAAGCTAGCATTATAATTGTTGACTGGTAAAATAATACCAAATGATTACCAAAACCTGACAAGGCCCTAAGTAAAAGAAAAATTGGGGGACAATTCCACCTATGGGTAAAGATATAAGAATCCTAAAAACATATTAGCAGGGTAGTGGATATAGTTCAAGTGGTTGAGCACCTGCTTCCCATGTACAAAGTCCTGGGTTCAATTGCTAGTACCTCCTTTAAAAAAAAAAAACAAACAAACAAAAAACACAACATATTAGCAAACTAAATCCAGAAGTGTATGAAAACATTATCCATTATGACAAAGCTGAATTTATTTCAGAAATATGTTTACTTACCATTAGAGGATCAATTAATGTAATTCAGTATATTAAAACAGTAAAGGAGAAAGCCTTTACTCTGTTTTTCTTCATCTCAACAGATGAAGAAAACAATTCGATAAAATTCACCATTCATTCATGATTTTAAAACTTTTTTTTACTTTATTTTGTACGTTTAATAATTTGAAAATATAAACAATTAAAAACTAAAAAATAAACACAGATCAATAAATATATACATTTCTCAATTAAATGTAATGCATAATATAAATTTTTTTTTGAATCAAACAATATATTACACAATATATTTGGTTCATAGTAACACACTCATACAGTATTTGTCCTTTTGTGTCTGGCTTGCTTTGCTCAACATAATGTCCTCCAGGTTCATCCATGTTGTCGTATGCCTTACGACTTCATTTCTTCTTACAGCTGCATAATATTCCATCGTGTGAATAGAACACAGTTTGTTTATCCATTCGTCTGTTGATGGACACCTGGGTTTTTTCCAACTTTTGGCAATGGTGAATAATGTTGTTATGAACATCGGTATGCAGATGTCTGTTCGTGTCACTGCTCTCAGTTCTTCTGGGTATATACCCAGTAGTGGTATTTCGGGGTCACGTGGCAAGTCTATATTCAACTTCTTTAGGAAATGCCAAACAGTCCTCCATAGTGGTTGTACCATTCTGCATTCCCACCAACAGTGAAGAAGTGTTCCTCTCTCTCCACATCCTCTCCAACACTTGTAGTTCTCTGTCTTTTTAAAACTGGCCATTCTGATAGGTGTGAAATGATATCTCATTGTAGTTTTGATTTGCATTTCCCTAATGAGTGATGTTGAGCATTTCTTCATGTGTTTTTTTGCCATTTGTATTTCTTCTTTGGACAAATGTCTATTCAAGTCTTTTGTCCATTTTTTAATTGGGTCATTTGTCTTTTTATTGTTGAGTTGTAACATCTCTTTATATATCCTGAATATTAAACCCTTATCAGATATGTGCTTTCCAAATATTTTTTCCCATTGAGTTGGCTGCCTTTTCACCCTTCTGACAAAGTCCTGTGAGGTGCAAAAGTGTTTGAGGAGGTCCCGTTTATCTATTTTTCCTTTTGTTGCACGTGCTTTGGGCGTAAGGTCCAAGAAACCACTACCTACTACAAGGATTTGAAGATGTTTCCCTACATTTTCTTCTAGTAGTTTTATGGTCCTGGCTTTTATATTTAGATTTTTGATCCATTTTGAGTTGATTCTTGTATACGGGGTGAGATAGGGGTCCTCTTTCATTCTTTTGCTTATAGATATCCAGTTCTCCCAACACCATTTGTTGAAGAGACTGTTTTTTCCCATTAGTGTGGGCTTGGTCAGTTTGTCAAAAACCGGTTGACTGTATAGGTGAGGGTTTATTTCTGGGTTCTCAATTCTATTCTGCTGATTGATATGTCTATCTTTATGCCAGTACCATGCTGTTTTGACCACTGTAGCTTTGTAATATGTTTCAAGGACAGGCAGTGAAATTCCTCCCATGTTGCTCTTCTTTTTTAGAATGCTTTTGGCTATTCGGGTGCACTTACCCTTCCAGATGAATTTGGTAATTGCCTTCTCTAATTCTGTAAAGTAGGCTGTTGGGATTTTGATTGGTATTGCATTGAATCTATGAATCAGTTTGGACAAAATTGACATCTTCACGATATTTATTCTTCCAATCCATGAACACGGAATGTCTTTCCATTTGTTTAGGTCTTTTAAAATTTGTTTTAGGATTGTTTTGTAATTTTCTGCATAAAGGTCCTGTATTTCTTTGGTTAAATTAACTCCTAGGTATTTGAGTATTTGTGTTGCTATTGAAAATGGAATTTTCCCCCTGATTTCCTCCTCAGGTTGTTCAGTGCTAGTATACAAAAACATTACTGATTTTTGCGTGTTGATCTTGTATCCTGCCACTTTGCTGAACTCATTTATTAGTTCAAGTAGCTTTGTTGTGGATACTTCAGGATTTTCTATGTACAGGATCATGTCATTTGCAAACAGTGAGAGTTTTAGTTCCTCTTTTCCTATTTGGATGCCTTTAATTTTTTTTTTTCTTGTCTAATTGCCCTAGCTAGAACTTCTAGTACAATGTTGAATGACAATGGTGACAGTGGACATCCTTGTCTTGTTCCCGATCCTAGAGGGAAAGCTTTCAACCTTTCCCCATTGAGTATGATGTTGGCTGTGGGTTTTTCATATATGCCTTTTATCATATTGAGAAATTTTCCTTTTATTCCTATCTTTTGAAGTGTTTTTATCAAAAAAGATGCTGGATTTTGTCGAATGCCTTTTCTGCATCTATTGAGATGATCATGTGTTTTTTTTTCTTCAATTTGTTAATGTGGGGTATTACACTGATTGATTTTCTTATGTTGAACCAGCCTCACATACCAGGAATAAATCCCACTTGGTCGTGATGTATGAGTCTTTTGATATGTGTTGGATTTGATTTGCAAGTACTTTGTTGAGAATTTTTGCATCTATGTTCATTAGAGAGATTGGTCTGTAATTTTCTTTTCTTGTGGAATCTTTATCTGGCTTTGGTATTAGGGTGATGTTGGCTTCATAAAATGTGTTGGGTAATTTTCCCTCCTCTTCAATTTTTTGGAAGAGTTTAAACAGGATTGGTGTTCATTCCTTTTGAAATACTTGGTAGAATGCACCTGTGAAGCCATCTGGTCCTGGACTTTTCTTTGCTGGGAGATTTTTGATGACGGAATCAATCTCTTTAATTGTGATTGGTTTGTTAAGTTCTTGTATTTCTTGTAGCATCAGTGTAGGTTGGTTGTGCATTTCTAGAAATTTGTCCATTTCATCTAGGTTATCTAGTTTGTTGGCATATAGTTTCTCATAATATCCTCTTATGATTCTTTTTATTTCTGTGAGGTCATTTGTAACTTCCCCCTTTCAATTCTGCTTGTATTTATTTGCATCTTCTCTCTTTTTTTCTTTGTTAGTCTAACGAGGGGTTTGTCAATTTTATTGATCTTCTCAAAGAACCAGATTTTGGTTTTGTTGATTTTCTCTATTGTTTTTCTGTTCTCATTTTCATTTATTTCTGCTCTAATCTTTAATATTTCTTTCCTTCTGCTTGCTTTGGGATTGGTTTGCTGTTCTTTTTCTAGTTTCTCTAGTTGTTCAGTTAAATCTTTGAGTTTAGTTCTTTCTTGTTTTTTAATATAGGCATAAATTTCCCTCTCAAGCCTGCCTTTGCTGTATAAGTTTTGATATGTTGTGTTCTCATTTTCATTTGTCTCAATATATTTACTGATTTCACTTGCAATTTCTTCTTTGACCCAGCAATTATTTAGGAGTGTGTTGTTCAGCCTCTACGCATTTGCAAATTTACTTTTTTCCTGTCTGTTATTGATTTCTAGTTTCATTCCATTATGATCTGAGAAAGTGGTTTGTATAATTTTAATCTTTCTATATTTATTGAGAGCTGAATTTTGACCTAACTTGTGGTCTATCCTGGAGAAAGATCCATGTGCACTTGAGAATAATGTATAACCCACTGAGTTTGGATGCAATGTTCTGTATATGTCTGTTAGGTCTTAACTTGTTTATCATATTGTTCAAGTTCTCTGTTTCCTTGTTGATCTTCTGTCTAGTTGTTCTATCTAATGATGTGAGAGGGGTGTTGAAGTCTCCAATGATTATTGTAGAAATGTCTATTTCTCCCTTCAGTTTTGCCAGAGTTTGTCTCATATATTTTGGAGCACCATGGTTAGGTGCGTAGATATTTATGACTGTTATATCTTCCTGGTGGATCGTCCCTTTTATTAATATAGAATAGGCTTCTGTAGCTCTTATAACTTTTTTGCATTTAAAGTCTGTTTTGTCTGACATTAGTATAGCTACTCCTGCTCTTTTCTGGTTATTATTCACATGGAGTATCTTTTTCCAACCTTTCACTTTCAGCTGGTTTATATCCCTGGGTCTAAGGTGAGTTTCTTGTAAGCAGCATATGGATGGTTCATGTTTTTTTATCCACTCTATCAGCCTTTATCTTTTGATTGGGGAATTTAATCCATTCACATTCAATGATATTACTGAAAATGCACTATTTACTTCCTCCATTTTATTGTTTGGTTTTCATATGTCATCTTGTTTTTGTCTGTCTTTTTACTCTTTTGGTTATCCTTTCTGCTATTCTTTCTTTCATACTCTCCTCCAAGCCTCTCTCTCCTGTCTTTTTCTTTCAGGTTCTAAGACTTCCTTTAATATTTCCTGCAAAGGTGGATCCTTTTTGACAAACTCTCTTAGTTTCTGTTTGTTTGTGAATATTTTATACTCACCTTCATATTTGATGGACAGTTTTGCTGGATAAAGAATTCTCAGCTGGCAGTTTTTCTCTTTCAGTTTCCTAATTGTATCATACCACTGTCTTCTCACCTCCATGGTTTCTGAAGGGAAATCTGCACTAAGTCTTACTGAATGTCCCTTGTACATGATCATTTGCTTCTCTCTTGCTGCTCTGAGAATTTTCTCTTTATCTTTGTCATTTGACATTCTGAGTAGTATGTGTCTTGGTGTAGGTCTATTTGGATTTATTCTGATTGGGGTATGGTGTGCTTCTTGGACATGAATGTTCATTTCTTTCATGAGAGTTGGGAAATTTTCAGCTATTATTTCCTCAAATACTGTTTCTGCCCCTTTTCCCTTCTCTTCCCCTTCTGGAACTCCCATGACATGTATGTTGTTGTGTTTTGTATTGTCATTCAACTCTCTGAGCCCCTGCTCAATTTTTTCCATTCTTTTCTGTCTCTGTTCTTTTCTCTCTTCAATTTTAGCTGCTCTGTCTTCAGTATCACTTTTTCTTTCTTCTGTCATTTTGAGTCTGCTGTTGTATGCCTCATAGTGTTTTTGACCTCACCTATTGTGTCTTTCATTCCCATGAACTCCTTTACTTTTCTGTTCAGGATTTCAAATTCTTCTTTGCGTTCATTCAATGTCTTCTTGATGTCATTTATCTCTTTAACTATATTGTCTTTCCACTCATTAATTTGGTTTTGGAAATTTGTGCTCATCTCGCTGATTAGTTCTCTCAAATTCTGCATCTCTTCTGGAACTTTGATGTATTCCTTTTCTTGGGCCATGTCTTCTATTTTCTTATAATGCATCATAATTTTTTGCTGGTGTTTAGGCATCTGGTTAGGATGTAGTTTACTCAGATGCTCAATCTCTTTCTTTCTCTTTTATAGGGATTTAGTGGCAGGAGGCTGTGACTTACCACAGCTCTTTGATTTTTGACTCGGCCTGGATTGTTAGGATTGTCCTGCTGGTTGCTCAAAACTTGGCACTGGACCCAGTAATTGGTTGTAGAGTTGTTTCCTAGGGCCTTGGGCAGGGAGACTATAGAGGCCAGGAAAACCTTTCCTACTTATTTTTAATTTTCTTATGTGTACTTCCTTGGTCTGCCAGGAGATGGCACTCTTTGGCAGCTCTCAATTCAATGCCTGGTCGGAGTGTATTTGTTGTGACACAGACCAGATCAATGTGATAGAGCTTCCTGTCTGGGGGCTAAGAGTCTTGTAATTCAAACTTTCTGAGACAGTTCTTCAGTCTTCTCTGGCAGCCCACTCCCTTTTCCCAGCTAGGAAATATTTCCACTCCCCTCTGAGTCCTCAACAATCAGTCCCTGTTAGTAGAGGAGGAGATTGGGAGGTTTGTATATTTTTAGCCCCTTGCAGGCTCCAAATCAAACAATGGTGCAGCCCCACCTGGCCTGGAAGGGCTCTCGGACAAGGCAGACCAAACCTGCAAGTCAAAAGCCGAGTCAGCTCCAGGCTCTCTCTCCCCTCTCCTGTGGAGTCCTCAACAATTATTCCAGGCTAGAAGAGAGGGAGATTGCAAGGGTTGGTTTTCTCCAGTCCTTTGTAGGCTCCCAGGGCAAAGCACTGTGTGGTCCCACCTGGCCTAGAAGGGTCTGTGGGGCTCTGCAGCCAAATTTGCAGGTCAGAACCTGAGTCAGCCTTAGGCTGTGTACCTCTCTCTCCCCTTTCCTGGAGTGGTAGATCCCTGAGCCCCCTTTGTCTGTGGTCCCAGGCCCAGAGGCCTGAGAATTTTAAAGAGTGTGGGGAAGAGTGCTGGCAGCAGCATCCGCTGCTGGTTCCAACTCATCGTTCTGTTGTCACAATTTCCCTCTTTTGTCCCTCTGTCCTCTGGGTGGTGTGCAGCCTTCACCTGCTGTCATAAACCCTAGAAGATCTTTTTCAGGGCTGTTTCAGCCTGTCCTCTAGCTATTTTTCTGGAGAAGAGATTCCTGTGTCTTACTAGTCCACCATCTTCCTGGAAGTCCTCCATTCTTCTTTTTAAAGAATTTTTTGGTTATTCAAGGCCCCTTAACCTTCTAGATGAATTTTATAATTGGCTTTTCCAATTCTTCAAAAAAAGGCTTTTGGAATTTTTTTGGGAATGTGTTGAATCTGTAAATCAATTTGTGTAGAATTGACATCTTAACGATATTTTGTCTTCCAATCCAAGAACATGGAATGTCCTTCCATGTATTTAGGTCATCTTTGTTTTTTTTTTTTTTCCGTATGATAAAGTTTATTAATAGAGAACTTTTTGATTGCATAAAATTTACATAGAAAGTAGGGTAGATTCCCATATACCCTCCCTCTCCCCCATTTCCCCCTTTTAATAACACCTTACATTAGTGTGGTATATTTGTTAACAATTGATGAACAAAAATTGAAGCATTGCCACTAACCAAGGTCTATAGTTTACATTATGGTTTATACTTTTCATTGTACAGTTTTATAGGATTTGACAAAATATATAATGGCCTGTATCCAACATTGTAATATCATGCAGAACAATTCCAATGCCATGAAAATGCCCTGTGTTTGTCCTATTCTTCCCTCCTCCTCCCCTCAGAACCTCTGGTATCCACTCTCTTTATATCAATGTTTTAAGTTCTTTGTTACAACAATTATAATAAGTCTACTTTGGTCTATGGTTGCATTCCCCCCTTATGTTTGTTCATTCCACATTTTGAGGATTTGGGGATTGTCATGCCCAGTTTGTTTCAGATTGAGAGGGGGCTTAGAAATTACGGGACGGATGGAAGGAACTGTTTTGCTTGCAGTTGTCAATACTCTTTGTTTTTGAGGATAGCAGTTGTCTTGGGTGAGTCTGATGAACTGGAGGGTATGTGTTGGCCACAACTCTGCTGAGATTCAGGGCTCAACCAGCATATGAATAGACTGAAGATTTAAGGCTCTGTGACATATATTTAATGGATATAGTACTAATTTAAGCTCAAATAAAAGGGGTAGAAGAATCATGTGTAGGGAAATTATAAATGAGTCTAACTCTGTTACAATGGGGAAATAGATTATCATATATTCCAAGGTAAGGCCCATTGATGGGATGTTAATTTTGTGGGGTTGTGTGCTTTGCCTATAGTGTCCAGATGTCTCTATGGCCCTCAGGAGCACCTCTATTTGGGTTTTATTTACTGTGGCAGTTGGTGAGATCTCCCTGAGACATGCATAAGTGTCACCTCTGGAATGACCTCCTGACTCACTTTGAAATCTCTTAGCCATAAAAACTCTTTTGTATTTAATGTTTCCCTCTTTTGGTCAAAGTCTTTTTCCAAATGCATGATTGGTTGGTGCTTGGTATTAGTCCTTTGGTGGCAGGGAGGCTCATCCCTGGGAGTCATGTCCCATGCCATTGGGAAGGCAGTGCATTTATTTCCTGAGTTTGGCTTAGAGAGAGTCCCCATTTGAATAACAAGGAGGTTTTCAGGAGATACCTCTTAGGCAATAGTTATTAGGCTAAGTTTCAATATTACAAGAATAAGGTTCATAAGTGTTCTATTAAGGGAAGCGGGTGTGGCTCAATCGATAGAGCTCCCGTTTACCATATGGGAGGCCCCGGGTTCGCTTCCCGGGGCCTCCTTGTGAGGGCAGGCCAGCCGGCCCACGCGGCGGGGTAGGCTGATGCAGCAAGACCTCACAGCAGGAAGCGGGTGTGGCTCAATCGATAGAGCCCCCATTTACCATGTGGGAGGCTCCGGGTTTGCTTCCCGGGACCTCCTTGTGAGAGCAGGCTGGCCCGCGTGGCGCGGTGGGCTGATGCAGCAGGACCTCACAGCAAGGGGGAGATAAGCAGACACGGAAAAAACACACAGCGAATGGACACAGCGAACACAAGCAGCACGGGTGGGGGGGGATAAATAAATAAATAAATCTTAAAAAAAAATAAGTGTTCTATTAAGTATGAATATCGTAGGCTGGGCATATTGGGCTCTTCCTTTTATTAGGCACTGCCTATGTATTCTAGAGACTCTTGCCTTTCAATTTGAAAATATATTAGGCCTTCCCAGGACGGGAATTTAATATTTTGTTGGTTATTTATGGGGCTCCACCCGTTGAGATAACACCTTATGACAACCCGAACACATTCATATTTCATAATGGCATGCCCCAGGTGTCCCCTTCCTCACACATCCCCTCATCACCGACACCCTGCACCATCCTTCCCCTGCCATAGATACTGAAAGAACACTCCTACAATTGTATTTTCAACTGTAGCCCTAATCCTCCCCAGAGCTCACCTGTTCCTTCCTCCAGCCCTCCCCACAGCTCATGGATGGGTCGACCCATCCCCCTAACCCTGCTCACACTCACACTCGCACTCACACTCCAGCATCATGAACCGCACTCATACTGCTGTACTCCCATCATCCCTGTCCACTGGCAAACTGCCACTACCCACCTTATAATAGATTTTTCCCAGACTGAGCATCAGCTCATCACTCTACTCCCTTTTGATGTGAATAATGCTATGATGAGCATTGGTGTGCATGTATCTGTTCACATAACTGTTTTCAGTTCTTCTGGGTATATTCCTAGTAGTGGGACTATCAAACTGTCCTCCACAGTGGCTATACCATTTTACATTCCCACCAGTAGTAGATGAATGTTCCTATTCTTCCACATCCTCTCCAACACTTGTAGTTTTCTGGTTTTTTTTTTAGTAGCAGCCAGTCTAGTGTGTGTAAGATGGTGTCTCATTGTAGTTTGATTTCTTTTAGCAATGTATTATAGTTTTCTGAATATAGGTCCTTTATATCCTTTGTTAAGTTTATTCCTAAATATTTGATTCTTTAACTACTATTTTGAATGTCATTTTTCCCTCCTCAGAGTGTTCATTACTAGTGTATAGAAATACTACTATTATCTTATATGCTGTCACACTGCTAAACTCATTTATTAATTGTAAATTTTTCACAATTTTCTAAGTATAGGAACATATCTGTAAATAGCGAAAGTTTTACTTCTTCCTTTCCTATTTGGGTGTCTTTTAATTTTTTTCTTGTCTAATTGATCTAGCTAGAACCTCTAGCAGTATCTTGAACAACAGTGATGACAGTGGGCATCCTTGTCTTATTCCCAATCTCTATGGGCAAGGGTTCAGTCCTTCACCATTGAGTAAAATGTTATCTGTGGGTTTTCCTTATATGCTCTTTATCATGTTGAGGAAGTTTCCTTCTCTTCCTATTTTTGGCGTGTTTTTATCAAGAAAAGATAAATAGGTATTTTCAAATACCTTTTCTATGTCAATTGTGATGATCATATGATTTTTCTTCTTCAATTTATTAATGAAGTATATTACACTGATTGATTTTCTTGTGTTGAACCACCCTTGCTTGCCTGGGATACTTGATCATGATGAATAATTCTTTTAATGTGCTATTGAATTATATTAGCAAGTATTTTGATGAGGAGTTTTGTATCTATATTCATTAGGGAAATAGGTCTGTAATTTTCTTTTTTTGTAATATCTTTATATGGCTTTGGTATTAAGGTGATTTTGGCTTCATAGAATAAGTTTGCTAGCATTCCCTCCTACTCAATTTTTTGGAAGATTTTGAGCAAGTTTGGTATTAAATTATCTTTGAATGCTTGGTAGAATTCACCTGTGAAGCTGTCATGTACTGGGCTTTTCTTTGTTGGGAATTTTTAAATTTTATTTTATTGAAGTATATCATTCATACCTGAACATACATAAACAATGAGTGTATAGCAAAAATTGTGAACTTACAAAATAAACATGCATAACATCATACAGGGGTCCCATACATCACCTCACCAACAACTTGCATTGTTGTGAAACATTTGTTACAAATGATGACTAATTTGATCTCTTTACTTGTGATTGGATTGTTGAGGTCTTCTATTTCTTCTAGGGTCAGTGTTGGCTGTTTGTGTGTTTCTAGGAATTTTCCTATTTCATCTACATTGTCTAGTTTGGTGGCATACATTTGTTCAGTGTATCCTCTTATGATCTCTTTTATTTCTATGGTGTCAGTAGTGGTGTCCCCCCCTCTCATTTCTGATTTTATTTATTTGCATCTTCTCTCTTTTTTGTCAGTCTAGCTAAGGGTTTATCAATTTTTGCTGATCTTCTCAAGAAACCAACGTTTGGTTTTGTTAATTATCTCTATTTTTATTTCTTCTTATTTTCATTAATTTATTCTATGATCTTTGTTATTTCTTTCCTAGTCCTTGCTTTGGGAATAGTTTTCTGTTCTTTTTCTTGTTGCTCCACTTGTGTATTAAGTCTTTGATTTTAGCTTTTTCTTCTTTTCTAATATAAGCATTGGTGGCTATAACTTTTCTTCTCAGCACTGCATTCACTGCATCCCATAAGTTTTGATATGTTGTGTTCTCATTTTCATTCATCTTGAGATATTTACTTATTTCTCTTGCAATTCTTTGACCCACTGATTGTTTGAGTGTGTTATTTAATCTCCATATATTTGTGAATTTTCCCTTTTTCTGTCTATTGATTTCTTCCTTCATTCCATTATGATCAAAGAACATGCTTTGTATAATACCAGTTTTAAAATTTGTTGAAATCTGTTTTGTGACCCAGCATATGGTCTATCCTGCAGAACATGAGAAGAATGTTTATCCTGCCATTTTGCGGTGCAATGTTCTATATATGTGTTAGGTCAATTTCACTTATCATGTTATTCAAGCTCTCTGTTTCTTTATTGAGTTTCTGTCCAGATGTTCTATCCAATGAAGAGAGTGGTATACTGAAGTTTCCAACTATTATTTAGAGACATCTATTTCTCCCTTCTGTTTTGCCAGTATTTGCCTAATGTATTTTGGGGCCTCCTGGTTAAATGCATAGATATTTATAATTGTTATTTCTTTCTGGTGGATTGCTCCTTTTATTAATATATAATTTCCTCTCTTGTCTTGAATAACAGCTTTGCTTTTGAAAAGTATAGCTACTCCAGTGTTTTTTGTTTTGCTTTGTTTTTTCAGTTACTGTATGCATGAGATATCTTTTTCCAGCCTTTCACTTTCAACCTTTTTGTACGTTTGGGTCTAAGTTGAGTCTCTTGTAGACAGCATATAGATAGCTCATATATATTTTTTTATCCATTCTGCCAGCCTGTGTCTTTTGATTGGGGAGTTTAATCCATTAACATTCAATGTTATTATGTAAAGGTGGTACTTACTTCACCCATTCTGACCTTTGATTTTTATCTGTCATATCTTATTTTCACCACTCCTTTTATACTCTTAGTTACTTTTACTGAATATCTTCATTTCTAGACTCTTTTCCAAGCCTCTCTCTCCTGTCTTTTCTTTTCAGACTGCAGTACACCCTTTAGTATTTCCTGCAAGGCCCATCTCTTAGTGACAAACTCTCTCAGTTTCTACTTATCTGTGAATACTCTAAACTCATATTTGAAAGACAGGTTTGCTGGAAATAAGATTCTTGGCTGTCAGTTTTTCTCTTTCAGTATCTTAAATATACCACTGGCATTTTACTTCCATTGTTTCTGATGAAAAATCCTCATTTAATATTATTGGTCATCACTTGTATGTGATGAATTGCTTTTCTCTTGCTGATGTCTATCTTTGGCATTTGACATCCTGCTTACTATGTGTCTCAGAGTAAGTCTATTTGGATTTGTTCAGATTGGAGTATGTTATGCTTCTCGGACATGGTATCTATTTCCTTCAAAAGAGTTGAGCAATTTTCTAGCATTTTTCCTCAAATATTCCTTCTACCCCTTTTCCCTTCTCTTTTCCTTCTGGAACACCCATGACACGTATGTTTGCATGCTTTTTTTTTTTTTAGGGTACCAGAGATTGAACCCAGGACCTCATACATGGAAAGCAGGTGCTCAACCACTGAGCTGCGACCACTTCCCTGTTTGCATGCTTTTTATCATCAATCAGTTCCCTAAGGCCCTGTTCAATATTTTCCATTCTTTTTTACATTTGTTGTTTTGCATGTTTGCTTTCAGAGAACCTGTCTTCAAACTCACTGACCTTTTCTTCTGCCTCTTCAAATCTGCTGTTATTTATCTCTAGTGTATTTTTAATTTCATTTATTGTGCCTTTCATTCCCATAAGATTTGTTATTTTTCCATATATGCTTTCAAATTCTTCTTTGTGCTCACCCAGTGTTCTCTTAATATCCTTAATCTCTTTAGTCATCTCATTGAATTTGTTTAAGAGATTTGTTTGAATATCTGTGATTAGTAGTTTCAACTCCTGTATGTCATCTGGAGGTTTAGTTTTTCCCTTTGACTGGGCCATATCTTCCTGTTTCTTAGTATGGCTTGTCATTTTTTTTCTGGTGTCTCAGCATCTGATTTCTTTATTGATTCTGGGCTCAGTTTCTCTCTTTAGTCTAAGGCTTTCTTGTTGATTGTCTTTGTGATAAAGCCGCTCTTTTTGGAGCTTTATCATAGCTCATGTTTAGCCCATCTGATTTTTTTCAGCTCCTATTCATCTGTTCCTTGTCCTTTCTTCATTGCTGAGGAGTAGGTGCTGAGTGTGTGGTTGGTACTATAAGTCATGCAGGCTGAAGTTGCCCGAGTTGTCCCAGGAACCATTGAAGCTCTGCCCACCTTTCTCCCCTGCCAGGTTTAGGGACAAAGCTTCAGTCATGGGCAATAATCCTCGCCCTGTGGGCCAAAACTATCTGTAGTTGCACAGAGAGACTGATGAAGCTCCATGCACCTCTCTTCTTCCCCTGCCTGGGGCTGGCTTGAGCCACTGGTGTAGACAATAAACTAAGTCATGTGGGCAGAAACTGACTACAGTTGCCTGGATAGACTAATGAATCTCTTCTCACCTTCACTCCTGTTGGTGATGGTGATGGAGCCACAGGTGTAGGTATTAGTCTAAGCAGTGCAGACCAAAATTAATGGCAGTTGCCCAGAGTTATTGACAAACCACTGCTCACCCTCCTCACCTGCCAGGGGCAGGTATGGAGCCACAGGTATATGCAGCAATATAAGCCATGTGGGTTGAAAGCAACTGTGGTTGACTGGAGAGTCTGATGTTGCTCTGTCCACCTTTCTTCCCTGCCGGGGTTGGGGATTGAGCCACAGGTGTGGGTAATAGTCTAAGCAGTGCAGGACAAAACTGACTGCAGTTGCCCAGAGTGACTGGTGTGATTCTGTCCACCTTCCTCCCTGTCAGTGTCAGGACCAGAACCCAGGCTGGGGCAGCAATCCAACCTGTGTGGAAAGAAGCCAGTCTGTACTGTCCAGGAATTCACTGTGATTTTCAATCAGCCCTGCTTCCCCTCATGCTGGGGACAGAGTTAAAATGGAGGCTACTGGTGTCTTTCAGGATTTGGACAGGTTCATACTTTTGCTGCACTTAGGATTAGACTTTAGCTAGCTGAATTTACTAATCAATAGCTAAATTTGGTGCCTGGCCATCTCTTCCTTCCTTGTTTTTGGGAAATGGACCTTCTAACTCCAGCCAGGGAGTAGCTCCTAAGGTGTCCTGCCCTGCCAGTGGGAGATGGGCACCAGCCTCTGCAGCATGGGGTGCTCTTCTCATGAATCTTGGCCAGCCTCCTCCTTCCATTGTTACAAGGATGTTCAGGATGTTCTTCTCTTCTCCTGCATCCCCAAAACAGGTAATTTAGATAGCTTCTAGCTGATTATTAACTGCACTGTAGGACAAGCTGGCTCTTGGAACTCCCTAATCTGCCACCATCTTGCCTTCCCTAAATTAGATTTTAACATCTCCTCTAATACGTTGTCCTCTCTCTGTGGTTGACAAGAATAGATCATAAACAAATAACATGGTCTAGACTGTAATCGACCCTTTTTGGTTTACCTTTACTACCAAGAAATGACACACTTTTATCTTCAGAGCTTCTGTAGACAGTAGCATTCCTTCAGGGGGAGGCTGTTGAAATACCTTCTTTCAGACAAATAATGGGATAAATGGCTTCATGAGATCCCTACTGGCTGTAGAGTTTTTCATTAGCAAGGAACATGGAATCCTAAAATTAAATATGGAAAAGGCCTCTAGAGTTCATTCCATCACATCTCCCATCTGATCCTTGAATTCTTCCCACAATTAACCTTCTCTCTGCCTCTTCTCTTTGTTTACCATGCTCTTTTTGTCTCTCTTCCCCCATCCTTTCTCTCTTCCTCTCTTTCATTCCCCTCATTCTCTTCTTCTGTCTTTTCTCTGTAATGTTTGGGGGATGCATGCAGTTCTCAAATACATCTTTCTCCCTCCCAGCTGGTTGTCTTCTGAGACTTTGGAGAAAATGGTTGATGTAACTTATGTTTCTATTGTTTTTCTGTCAGACAGCTCTGTCTGGGAGCCCAGCTACATTTTATAATATTAATTATGTGCTGTAAGAACCTAACATAACATTTTATAACCTTATAACAAATCTTATTATCAGATGACAATGAGGTACAATACATTAAATATTCATCATCCTTGGTTTACTTTAAAAGTTTAACAGGGGATAAGGCACAGATGCCACTTCAGACTAATTTCTCTTCTAAATATATAGCTTGGTTTTCAATATTTAATGTAGGCTTCATAAAACCATGATTGAAAACAGTGCAGTGTATCAATCAGATGCCCTACTGACATGTGTCATGAAAAATATCATGTTATTTTACACACAATGCTATTAAATTTCTGCAATAGTTGAAGCAGTAATTCAGAAGGTACACAGTTGTTATCCCACTAGCACCTCTTAAACTACTCAAGTTGAAGGTTTTAATTATGTCTGATAGTTCAGATAGTAAAAGGCAGCATTTCTTCCCTCAGTGTCTGGGGGCATGGTCTTTCCCTCATACATATGTTCTTATTTGTCTTGATATTGTGAGTGTAATGTTTCCCTGGAGGCTGTGAGGTATGAAAAGGGAAGGGAAGAAGAATACCATTATTATCACTGTCCAACATTATCAGTTATTGGTTGTGGAGAGTAGGTATGGCATAGGGGAATACAAGAGCCTTGGTTCAAGTCCTGTTTCTAACGCTTGTGTTTAAGGTGGATGGACATAAAAATCCAGAACACCCACAAGGTGAGCGTCTAGCCAATACTCTGGCCACATTCAACTGCAGTTCCCAAAGGCTCTACTAATTGGAGGAGAGGAAATGAGAACTAAGAAACATCTTCTGAGTAGATATAGCCAGGGACTGAACTTTCTGTGTCATCTTGAGAGCTTCGAACCTTAGAACTTGTTTTTAGGTTTTCTTGGGACTGGAAGTGCACTCCCCCTACCACCCCCACCCCCCCACCATAGCCTGTCAGAACAAAAAAAAATCAAATACAATTTTTAGCACAGTAAAAGATCCTGGAACATAAAGAAATTGAGCTCCATGAATAAAACTTAGCAGAGAACAAACAAACCCACAAAGATTTCAGGTATTAGTGATACACAGATCTGAAAATAACATTGCTGGTTATGTTTTTAAAAATCTAGTGCAAAATTGCAGTTGTTTTTAAGGAATGAGATATTGTAAGAAGTGATTTAATACATTTTAAAATGAACAAAATAGTTTATCCAAAAACAATTTCTTGAAATAAAAGGACTAAAATTTAAAACTCAGTGGTTGGGTTTTAATAGCAGATAAGATATGGCTGATGATAGAATTACTGAACTGGAAAATTGGTCAGAGGAGTTTGCTCATAATATAGCACAGAGGGAAAAATATGGGAAAATACAGAAGAGAAAGTAAGAGACAAGACACAGTGAAAAACCTCCACTTGTATTTAATTGGAATCCCAGAAATAAGAGAAAGAAAGGAAGTGGAAGTGGGTAAAGTATTATAAAGAATAGAGTGGTTGTTTAAAATTATGTCCATATTTTGACACACCTCTCTTCTGTAGATAGAATCGAATTTACTCCCTTTTGAACATGGCATAGATTTAATGACTTGATTCTAATGAATAGAATGTGGTAGAAATGACAACATGAACTCCAAAGCTAGGTCATTCAAAGAGTTGCTTCTGCCTAGCTGGCTCTGTCTCCTGGAATGTGTGATCTGGGGGTGGGGCGGGGGGTGGGGAAGTGAGTCACCATGTGCTGAGGACATCATGTTGTGTGGAGAAGCCCATGTGACGAGAAGACCAACTTGCCAGCCATGTGAATTAGATACTTTGCAAGCAAATTCTACAGTCACAGTCAATCCTTCAGTTGACTGAAGCTTCAGCTGATATGTGAAAGCAACCTCATAAGAGATCTTGAGCTAGAACCACTTATCCAGTCCACTACTGAATTTACATACCACAGAAACTGAGATATAATGACAATTTATTGTTTTAGCTACTAATAATTGGTGAATTTCATATGTACCAATAGATAAATAACAGAGATGATGATTCAGAATTTTCAAACAGCAATACCAGATATCAATCAGCAGATTCATTATACCCAAAAATTTCAAGCAGGATAAATAATAAATAAGCATATTGTGTTAGAAATTAAGAAAATAAGAGAAAGATATAAATCTTAAAAGAAGCCAAAGAATATAAATTACCTTCAATTACCTGGCTTTTAGGCTAGGGTTCAGCATATAATTACTAAAAAGGGCCAAATAGTAGTTGTTTTGGGCTTTGAGGGTCAAATGGTCTTTGTTACAATTACTCAATGTTGCTGTGGTAGCAGGAGAGAAAGCCATAGGCAATACATAAATGAAAGAATGTAGCTGTGGTACAATAATACTTTATTTACAAGAACAGTCTTCAGGCTGAATTTGGTCATGGACTATAGTTTGTTGACCTCTATGCTAGACTGAAAGCTGGCTTCTCAACTATAAATGGAAGTCAAAAGACAGTAGATAGTACCTTCATTGTGGTAAAAGAAAATAGTTAATTCTGAATTCTTTGTTAAAAGAAAATATTTTTTAAGAATGGAAACCACATTAAAAACTTTTAAAACAAAAACTGAAGTAGTTTTCTCTCATCAGATCCTTACTAAAGGAAATTCTAATGGAGAAACTTCAAGTAGAAAGAAAATGGTCCCTGGTGAAAAGTCTGAGATGAAGAAATAAACAGCAGAAAGGGTCAATATAAATGGACTTAACACAAAATAGAATATCTTGTGAAATTTAGAAAATATAAAAATAATTGCACAACAAATACATATAAGTCATGATGGTAATAAATGGAGCTACCAGAATTGTCTTTAAAGAAAAATAAAGCTATTGTTTGATATTGGATTTTAATAAGTTAAAGGTTGCATATTTTAAATTATAATGTACCTATTAATAAAAGAAACAAATTATATAATTTCACAAACTGTAGAGATTAAAAAAACATGTATGGTAGTAAGCAATAATTCTAAAATAAAACATAAAAGGAGAGAAAGGGAAACCTAGAACAGGTGTGAATAAGAGAAAGCACAAAATATGACAGTTGACTAAACCTAAATATAACATTAATTATATAAGTGTAAGTAGACTAAAACCTCCAGTTACTAAAAATGGATTGTTAGAGAGGACTAAAAAAATCCTACTATATAAGTTTTATAAAAGGTATATCTAAAATATAAGAATTCAGATAAAATTGAAACTAAAAGGGTGGAAATGAATATACTATGGTAACATTTATCAAAATAAACCTGGTTTCAGCATATTAAGACTATATAGCAGAAAAAATAGAATTCAAGGCAAAAATAGCAATATTAGATACAAAGAAAGTCTCTTCATAATGGTAAAGATGTCACTCAGCAGAAAGACTTATTTATGCACATCTGAAAACATGGCCTCAAAATACCTAAAGTACAGTATGATAGAAAACAAGCAGAAATGTACAAACCCACAATATGAAAAATTTTAACAAGCCTCTTCATAACTAATGGAGCAAACAGACAAAGAAACCCAGAAAAATAGAGTTTATTTGAAGAACGCAATGAACAAAAAAATTCAAAGAAAGTAGATGGAAGGAAATAACAAACTATAGAAGTTATGAAATTGAAAACAACAGAAAATAGTGTCCATTAACAAAGTTAAAAGAATAATCAGTATAATTGATTAACCTTTGAAAATATTGGTTAATAAAAAAGAGAATGTTACAAGTGGCCAATATAAGCAATAAAAAGGAAAACCATTACAAAGAATTCTGAGACTTTTAAAAGATAACAAGAGGATAGTACAAATTTATGCCAAATCATTAAAAAAATAGAATAAATGGACAAATTCCTAGGTTAACAAAAATTAACAAAATTGACACAAGAAGAAATAAAAAACCTCAAAATCCTATCACAAGTAAAGAAGTTAAATCAAGTTTTAAAAACCTCCCCTCAAAGAACCGTCTAAACCCTGATGACTTCACTAATGAGTGCTCTCCAATGTTCAATAAAAACAATTCTTATCTTGTACCAATTTTTATAGAGAATAGAAAAATAGAGTATACTCCCCCACACTCATTTTATGAATGTAGCACATGAAAGTATGAGAAAGAAAATTGCAGGCCAATCTCACTTATGAAAATAAATGGAAAAACCCCAAGTAAAATATCAGCAAATTCAATCAAGCATTATACAAAATAATGGTACATCATGCCCAAGGTGGGCTTATTCAAGTAACATTAAGTTGCTTCTAAAATTAGAAAATTAATCTTATAATTTTATCAATAGATGCATAAAATGTATTTTATCCATTTATAATAAAAACTTATCAAAAATAGGGATATTTTTAAATCTGATATTAAGGAGTATCTTCAAAAGACTTATTGTAAATATCACGTTTAGTGGTGAACTTTTGAAATTTTCCCTTTTACCTGATGAGGATGTTCACTTTAAATACTTGTATTCTTTATTGAACTGGAAAGCCTGGTCAGTGAATTAAGGGGAAATAAAAGGCTTAAGGAAAGGAAAGGAAAGGAAGAAAGAAAATTTTCATTTATTTAGATATAGAAGATCTAAAAGAATCTCTAGCAAATTACTAGAGGAGATAAAAGAATCTAGCAAGGTTGCTGGAAGTGAAACCAATTGGCTACAACATCCCACCATTAAGTTATATGTGGGGTCTCAAAATTCAATCAGTATTTTTTAAATGCTCAGAGTTCTGAGAAGATGGCATGGGAGTAGTTTGGCAAGGCTCAACTCTCTTACAAAAACAGTGGAGAAAGTGCAGAGCTTTCCAAAGGAGCTGCTTTGGGAGATCTGCAGATCAGGAGAGTGCCACATGCACTGTCCAACAGATAATGAACAGAGAGATGAAGAGGCCAAAAGAACCACGAGTTACTCACCCCTGCAGCTGGGAATGCCACCCACCTCCTACCCTTGAGGTGAACAACCTTAGTAAAGCCTGAGGCTGACAGCAGCCAAACAAGAGGAAATTGGACCTCTTCCTTACTGGGAAGAGGGACGGTGTGGCAGAGGGCTGAGTGTGGTTTCCCTTCAGTGAGTTTAAGGAGGACTCCACATTGAATCATGACTTTAATGGGCCCAGAAACACCAGCCAGTCGAGGTTGAAAGAGGCACTTTCATGGGAAGGTTCCCCAAAGAGTGCCATCTGATGGCAGGCTGGGAAAATGAAGGAAAAAGAAAGACTTTTTGGAGTCTCTCATGTCCCTATCCACAGGCCCCCTTGATTCTTGTCTGCACCCCATTAATGGGTCCCTAGCACTTTTTTGATAACTTAAACAGGGAAATTTAAAAGATTAAATAAGCTGAACCAAAATCAAAGAAGCGCCATGAAACATAAACATTAGGCAAGAGAGAGAAATTGACAATCAGAATAA
The DNA here is from genome assembly GCA_029593785.1 of Cabassous unicinctus. Classification (NCBI taxonomy): domain Eukaryota; kingdom Metazoa; phylum Chordata; class Mammalia; order Cingulata; family Chlamyphoridae; genus Cabassous; species Cabassous unicinctus. Next base: position 2,730 of record JAQZBX010008787.1, on the reverse strand, counting down.
ACTCACCAACATAGTCAGATGCCTAGAAATCAGCAAAAAATTACAAGCCATACTAAGAAAGAGGAAGATATGTCCCAGCCAAAGGAACAAATTAAAAATCCTAATGAGATGCTAGATTAAAAAAAAAAAAAAAAAAACTAATCAAAGATGTTCACACAAATCTAAATCAATTCAAGGAGTTGAAGGAAAATATGGCTAAAGAGATACAGGATATTAAGAAGACATTGGGTGACCATAAAGATGATTTTGATTTTGAAAGGATGTAAAGAAAAGTAACAGATCTTATGGGAATGAAGGACACAATTACTGAGACAAAAATACTTTAGAGTAGGTAAGAGCAGATTTGTAATGTCAGAGGAATGGATAAGCAAATTAGAGGACAGAACATCTGAATGTGAAAGGTAAAAGAACAGAGAACAGAATGGAAAAATTGAACAGGGGCTCAGGGAATTGAATGATAGTGTGAATTGCATAAACATATGAATTATGGGGTTCCTGAAAGAAAAGAATGGAATAGAAGCATAAAAAATATTTGAGGAAATAATGGCCAAAAAACATCCTAACCCTTATGAAGGACATATATATCAATATCTAAGAAGGACAACAGACTCCAAACAGAATAAAAATAAACCTACTCCAAGATGCCTACTATTCAGAATGTCAAATATCAGAGATAAAGAGAGAATTCTGAAAGCAGCAGGTCATCACAAACAAGGGATGCTCAATAAGACTAAGTGCCAATTTCTCATTGGAAACCATGGGGGTGAGAAAGCAGTTGTTTGATATATTTAAGATATTGAAAGGAAAAAAAAACTGCTAGTCAAGAATTATTTATCCAGCAAAACTGTCCTTCAAAAATGAGGGGGAGTTTAAAGTCTCCACAGATAAACAGAAACTGAGAAAGTTTGTCACCAAGAGACAGGACTTACAAGGAATTCTAAAGGGAGTCTGCAGCATGAAATGAAAAGACAGAAGAGAGAAGCTTGGAGAAAAGTGCAGAAATGAAATTATTAGTAAAAGTAACTAAAAGGGTAAAAAGACAGAAAATAGTAAGATATTACAATGGAAAGCCAAAGGATAAAATGGACAAAGAAATATTCATAATAACATTGAATATTAATGGATTGAACTCCCCAATCAAAAGACACAGACTGGCAGAATTGATAAAGAAAATCTGAGCCAACTATACCTCACCTTAGATGCAAGGTTATAAATAGGCTAAAAGTTAAAGGTAACTAAAAGATATTCCACACAAATAGTAACCAAAAAAATAGCTGGAGTAGCTACACTAATATGAGACAAAATAGATTTTAAAAGCAAAACTGCCATAAGAGATGAAGAAGGTCATTATATATTAATAAAAGTTGCAATTAAATAAGTAACAATATTTATGCACCTAACCTGGGTGCCCCAAAATACATGAGGCAAGCACTGACAAAACTGAAGGGAGAAATAGATACCTCTACAATAATAAAGACTTCAATACACCACTCTCTTCATTGGATAGAACATCTGGACAGTGGATTATTAAGGAAACAGAGAGCTTGAATAATATGATAAATGAACTAGTCCTAATTGACATATATAGAACATTGCACCCCCAAAACCAGGATATACATTCTTCTCAAGTGCTCATGGATCTTTCTCCAGGAGAGACCATATGTTGGTCACAAAACAGGTTTCAAGAAATTTAAAAAGTTTGAAATTATACATAGCACTTTATCAGATCATAATTGAATGAAGTTGGAAATCAATAACAGGCAGAAAAAGGGAAACTTCACAAATAATGGAGATTAAATAACACACTCTTAAACAATCAGTGGGTAAAAGAAGAAATTGCAAGAGAAAACAGTAATCTCAAGATGAATGAAAATGAGAACACAACATATCAAAACCTGTGGAATGCAGTGAAGGCAGTACTGACAGGGAAATATATACCCTTCAATGCTTATAAAAAGGAAAAAGAGCTAAAATTAAATACCTAATTGAACACCTGAAGTAACTAGAAAAAGTACAGAAAATAATCCCAAAAGCAATCAGAAGGAAAGGAATAACAAATATTAGAGCAGATATAAATGAAATTTAGAACATAAAAACAATAGAGAGAATCAACAAAACCAAAAGTTGGTTCTTTGAGAAGATCAACAAAATCAACAAAACTTCAGCTAGGCTGACAAAAAAAAAGTGAGAAGATGCAAATAAATAAAATCAGAAATGAGAGGGGAGACATTACTAATGACCTCAAAGAAATTAAAAAAAAAGAGCATAAGATGATACTCTGAACAACTCTGCACCACCAAATTAGACAACGCAGATGAAATGAACAAATTCTTAGAAACACACGAACAACCCACACTGACCCTAGAATGAATAGAAGACCTCAACAACCCAAGCACAAGTAAAAAGTTTGAATCAGTCATCAAAACCCACCCAAGAAGAAAAGTCTGGGACCAGATGGCTTCACAGGTAAATTCTACCAATCATTCAAAGAAGATTTAATAAAAATCTGGGTCAAACACCATAAAAATATTGAACAGGAAGGAATGCTACCAAACTCATTCTATGAAGCCAACATTACCCCCATACCAAGGCCAGATAAAGATACTAAAAAAAAAAAGAAAATTTCAGAACAATTTCTCAAATGAATATAGATGCAAAAATCCTCATCAAATACTTGCTAATTGAGTCCAAAAGCACATTAAAAGAATGCTAAGAATATGGTGATACATG
>JAQZBX010008786.1:16320-47470 GCA_029593785.1 Cabassous unicinctus | reverse complement strand
TATATAAATACATATGCATATATGTGCATTTGTTTACATAAATATTATTTGTTTTATATATATATATATATATATTTTTTAAGGTGCTTAGGTTACCTATATATTACTCAGAAATTACAGGGATAGGGATACCCATGTTCCCCACCGCCCACACCTCCAACAGCATCCCACACCACCATTCCTCATCCATGTGGTACAATACCCACAATGGATATACACATCCTGGGGCCTTGCCACTGAGCATAGACCACAGTTCACATCACAGACCACACTCTCTCCCACCCAGTTCTGCATGGTATATTCTGATGGAAAATGGCCTACATCCGTCGACGCTATGCCACTCAGGACAACTGCCAAAGTCCCAAAAAAAACCTTGTATTTCAACTGCCTCTCCTCTCCCTGAGCCAAGACAGGGAAGAGTCATATGCCCCAAGGGGTGGGGAGGAAGGAACAGAAAAGATCAAATGGGGTATGTAGTGGTCATGGAAAATATTATTCATTACCTTACATTAATGGACAGAGGACATGGTAAATATCATCAAAAATTATTAAACTATACAATCTAAATTGTAAACTATACTGTAAGCTACTGAAAAATTTTAGTTGCTATATTTTACTATCTGTATAACAGTTATAACAATGATAACATCCATAAAAAAAAAATAAAGGTTTTAATATGGGATGGGGAAGGGGGAGGGAGGTTGGGTATGTGGGAGTCTCTAGTATTCCGTGTGTGACTTTGCTGTGACCTAAAACTTCTTTGAAAATTAAATAAAATATTATTTTAATAATTATTATGCTTTAGGGCCTATGTTGGTAGTTCACAACACAGTCAAAAAATAATCAAGATACACTTTCCGTATATAACTGTTTGTGTTTGGTTCACTTTATGTTTATAGGATTCTTTTTAAAAATACCTTTTAACCACTCTGTAAACATAATTTTCCCTTTATGCAAAGAAAAAAATTGCTGTGGTCTGTCAAACTGGACATGAGCCTCACTGGCCACAGAGCCTTAAGGTTTTATGGCATATTGGCAATCATCCTTTGCTATTGCGGGATTGTCAATATGCTGTGTTCAAGGTGTGTGTCCCTGTTTTGGCCTTCAATGTTCACTTTATTCTTCATCATAGCCTACCCTGGACATGAAGATAATGCACTGTTATTACCAGATAATTCAAAATCCATTGTATCTGTTTCATGTAAACAGAGTATCAACTCTGCAAATCAAATGTGATTTCTCAGTCGTAGTAAGGAAAGGAAATGTGGAAAGAATTATTAGAATTTCTCCAAGTCCAGAGACCAGGTGAGCTCCAGGAACCTGTGCATTCACACAAGAAGGGGCTCTGTCGATAAATAAGTAGATGCTTGGAAATATCATCAAAATATGTCCTTAAGTGAGTGATATTCTCTAAAATGTTGGCATGGAAAAAGAGCAATAATCCTATAATGATTTCCTTATATCTCACATGTACTAATCTCTATTCAAGTATCCATCTGCCATTTTCTTTTGCCTCAGGCAAAGGAATATTAATGTACTTATTGCAGTAAAGCTTTCACATAATGTCAACTGCCATGGTCCTCCTCTTTGAGGTTTATCTTCAATTTACCTCCAAATATCTAATCTTCATTTTGTTTCCCCTTATTTTAATTCTGAAAATACTTAAACTCTCAATTTTATAAAAAGTCATTCTAATCCCTATGGCATAACGTAATGTGACATCCTTTCACCATTCCTTACCTGTAATTAACAATATTGAAATATGCCACAGTAACATTTGGGTTTCTCAGATTCTTTTAATTGTGTTAATTCCACTCTAATAACATTGTTCCCCATCCCCCCCCAATCATTTCAGGCAGGGAATTTGACTTTTTATACACTTTTAAAGAAGCTTTGGATTACATAAATATTACATCAAAAAAATAGGGGATTCCCATATAACACATCCATCCCTCTCCCACAATTTCTCCCATTAACATTTTTCATTTGTGTGGTACATTTGTTACAATTGATGAACACATATTGCAGCATTGCAACTAAGTATGGTGTATAGTTTTCATTATGGTTTACACTGTGCACTGCACAATTTTACAGATTTTGACAAAGAGTATAATGGCTTGTATTTTTCATTGCACTATCATGCAGAACCATTTTAATGTCCCAAAATTGCCCCATATTACAACTCTATTTCCCACTCATTCCCTTCAGAACCTCTTGTGAACACCGACTTTACATTAATATTACATAATCTTCCATTACTAAAATAATAAGAAATCTAATTTATTCCATACTTGCAGTCCCACCATATGTTCGTTCATTCCTCACTATTGAGGATTTTAGGGTGGTGATCCCCTCTCTGGATTGGATTGAGAAGAGCTTTAGATTACAATGAGGCAAATGGATGAAACTGTCTTTCTTGCAATTGCAGATACTCTGTTTTTTGAAATGGGCATTTTCCATCATCATGCTTTTGTTTGTTACCATAGGTGAATCAAATGAACTCGAGAGTAGGTGCTGTCTGCAACTTTGCTGAGATACTTGGCCCACCCCACATATGAACAGCAAGAAGTTATAATTCTCTGGGATGAATAAAAGTGGCAGCAAAACCATGTGTGGGATAGTTGTAAATGAGTCTAACTCTGATATATTGGGGAGATATGTTATCATATATTCCAAGGTAAGGCTCATGAAAGGGGTGCCATTTTCTGGGGTTGTCTGCTCTGCCTATACTGTCTAGATGTCTATAGACCCCTCAGGAGCACCTCTATTTGAGGATCTGTTTACTTTGGCATTCAGTGTGATCCTCTTGAGATGTGCAGAAGTGTAAAGTCTGGAATGACCTCCCACCTCACTTTGAAATCTCTTAGCCATAAAAACACATTTGTATTTAATTTCCCCTTTTTGGTCTAGGATTTTACCAAATGCATCACTAGTTGGCACTTGGTAATAATCACCTTGTGCCAGGGAGGCTCATCCCTGGGAGTCATGTTACATGCTGAGCAGAAAGTAGTGAGATTATATGCTGAGTCTGGCTCCGAGAGAGGCCACATTTGAATGTCAAGGAGGCTTTCAAAAGGTAATTCTTAGGCAATATATATTACTAGGTTAAGTGTTAATTTTACAAGAACAATGTTCATAATTAAAACCACGAATATTGGGAAGCGGGAGTGGCTCAGTCAATAGAGCCCCCGTTTACCATATGGGAGGCACCGGGTTCGCGTCCTGGGGCCTCCTTGTGAGGGCATGCCAGCCTGCACAGCCTAGTGGGCTGATGCACCAAGCCCTCACAACAGGAAGCGGGTGTGGCTCAACCAATAGAGCCCCCATTTACCATGTGTAAGGCCCCTGATTCGCTTCCCCAGGCCTCCATGTGAGGGCAGGCTGGCCCGCGTGGCGCGAGGGGCTGATGCAGTGGGACCTCACAGCAAGGGGAAGATAAGCAGACATGGAGAAGACACACAGTGAATGGACACAGCAAGCACAAGCAGCAAGGGGAGGGATAAATAAATAAATAAATAAATCTTTAAAAAAATAAATAAATAAATAATAAATAATAAAATAAAAATAAAAATAAATAAAACCACGAATATCAAGGGCCTGGCATATTGGTCCTCCTTTGCTAGGCACTGCTCATGTGCTCTGGAGATTCGTATACTCTGTTAGAGAACAAAGCAGGACTCCCCAGGATAAGAAGTCAATATTCTGTCAGTTGTTATGTGGGTCTCCACCCACCGAGACAACACTCCATGACCACATGGACACATTCATGTTCCATGGAGGTATGCCATAGATATACTCCTCCCCACAAATTTCCCCAACACTCATGACCTGTACCAGTGACCCTCCCCTTCCACAGTTTCAACCCTTCTGCATTCCAAGACATCCCTAAAATAAAAGCAAATGATAATGAATTTAAATAAATCAAAATAAAATAAATGTAAAAATTAAAAAAATTGCACTGTGCCTTTCATCGCCTTAATCTCTGTAATCTTTTAGGTATACAGTCAATTTCTTCTGTATGTTACCCCAGTGTTTTATTTTTTCTAATTTTATTTTCCAAGAAGCTTTAGGTTACAAAAGTATCATAGAATATATAGGAGAATCCCATATGCCCCCTCCCCCTGTATCCTCCCCTATCTATAACATCCTACATGAGTATGGTACATTTGGTACAATTTATGAACAAGTATCAAAGCATTGCTACTTACCATGGCAATGGTTTACCTTATGGTATACATTTTATACTGTATAATTTTATAGATTCTAACAAAATGTATAATGACTTGTATCTATCATTGCAAGGTCATGCAAAACAATTCCAATGTCCCCAAAATACCCTATATTCCACTCATTTTTCCCTCTCCTTTCCCTCAGAAAATGTGGCGACCACTAAGTTTAAATTATTGAAGAAGAAGGTTCATAGTTATATGCATTAATATTGAAGGCATTACCTACTGGACTGGTCTTTTTCTTTTATTAAGCACTGCCTATGTACTTGAGATTCTTGCCCGTCTATTTGAGAATGTAGCTGGACTTCCTGGATGGGAGTTTAATATTTTCTTATGTATTGTGTGGGTCTCCACCCACTGAGATGACACCCTATGACAAGATGAACACATTCATATTCCATAGAAGCATGCTGCAAGTGCACCGTTTCCCACATATATCCCCACTATCAATGCTCTGCACCAGTAAATCGCCCCTACATATTTACCAAGAGAATATTCCCACCATTGTAATGTCAACCATAGACTTACAAATCCCCGGAGCCCAGAGATCACTTGTTCCTTCCTCCAGCTCTCCCCCGAGTTCCTTGAATAGTCCAACCCACCTCCCTCACCCTGGTCAACCTTATATTCCAGTACCTTCAACCACTATTTCCCTCATCCATTGCCAAAACACCTCCTTCCTCATTATCATGTGTTTTGCCCATATTGAGCATAAACTTATGACACTCGACTCCCTTTCTCTGCTGATAACCTATCTTCCCAACTCTATCTCTGTGAGTCTGTTCAATATGTTTGAGTCACATCAGTGACATCAAGCAATATTTTTCCTTTAGTGCCTGGCTTACTTCACTCAACCTCAGGTTTTCAAGATTCATGCATGTTATCATGTGTGTCAATTCTGCATTCCTTCCTACAGCTGAGTAATATCACATTGTATGTATATATCATATTTTGCTTCTCCATTCATCTGTTGATGGACACTTGAGTATCTTCCAACATTTGGCAATAGTGAATAATGCCACTATGAACTTTGGCATACATATATCTGCTTGTGTCACTGCTTTCAATTCTTCTGGGTATATTCCTAGTAGTGGGATTGCTGGATAATATGACAATTTTGTAGTTAGCTCCCTAGGAATTGCCAAACAGTACTCCACAATGGTTACACCATTGTAAATACTGAACTGCAGTGGATGAAGATTCCCTTACTGCCACATCCCCTCCAATACTTACAGTTCTCTATTTTTTTAATACCTGCCAGTCTAATAAGGATAATTTGATCTCATTGTAGTGTTGATTTCATTTCCCTAATAGTGAGTGATGTGGAACATCTGTTCATAAGCTTTTAAGCCAATTTTACTTCCTCTTTGGAAAAGTGTTGTTCAAATCTCTTGCTCATTTTTGAAATAGGTTATCTTTATATTTTAAAGATGTAGGATTTCTTTACTTATGCAGGATAGTAGTCCCTTATCAGATAAGTGGTTCATAAATATTTCTCCAATTGAGTAGGCTGTCTTTGCACTTTCTTTACAAACTCCTTTGAAGCACAAAAGTTTTAATTTTACAATGCCCATTTATGTGGGTTTTTTCATTGCTTGGACTTTGGGTGAAAAGTTTATAACATTTGCTACTACATGATCTTGTAGATGCTTCGCTACACTATCTCCTAGCAGTTTAATGCTATTAACTCTTACATTCATGTCTTTGGTCAAGCTTGAATAAAATTTTTTTTTCAGAGTTTTCCTTTAAAGGCATATTTATTCGTTTCCATTAAAATCCCTTTGGAAGTGAATGCTAACTTCTTCACTGTAATACATCAAATTGCTCTCAAGAGTTTTTCAACTTTATGATTTTCAAATCAGTACAGTTACAAACTACACAATTCTTAATTATTCCATTACCAAGAATAGAATTTGATGACACTATTTTGAGAAAAACAAGAGAAGATGATTTACAAGAAATTAGATAATTCTGAAACATATTTCACCTTAATTACTGTTATGCTGGTGATGGTACAATTCTGCATAATCAAATTAGACAAACTTCCCTTCCTTTCTCCAGAGTTACATTCAAAAAAGTTACCAAATAGTGGTTGTTATTTATCGTACTTCTGAAACAAATTGTGAAAATGTTTAGATCAAGTCTTGATGTTTTGCATAGTTGCGTTTGAAACACTGTTTTTGCCATGAACTTAATCAAAAGAAAGATTTAAAAATTAAACATATTTGTTTAATATTTGCAATTGTTTATTTATCATTTAAGATTATAATGTTTGTATAATCAAAATTAGGGAATTTTGCAGTTATTTTAAAATTGTATTTCTAATACTCTTTATATATATATATATATTTTTAAGATGATTAAGTTACATAAATGTTACACAAAAATTACAAGGATTTCCATGTTCTCCACCTCCCACACCACCTATAACATCCCACATAAACATCTTTCATTAGTGTGGCACATCACCTGCAATGGATATACACATTCTGGGGCTTTGCCACTAAACATGGACCTTAGTTCACATTGTAGACCACACTCTTTCCCACACAGTTCTTCATGTTATATGTGGATGTAAATTGGTCTATGTCTGTCATTGTAATGTCACTCAGGATAATTTCCAAGTCCTGAAAAAGCCCCTGTATTACAACTGCTTTTCACTTCCCTGCCCCAAAAGCATCCAGTGGCCACTGGCTCACCCTCACTGTTGTAATTTCTTCCATTGCTTGAATTACATTATGTCTACAACAGATTACCATTAAGTCCACTCTAGTCAATAGCTCTTCCCCCAATCCTGAGGAGTTTGGGTTGGTGATGTCCACTCCACCTCCAAGTGAGAGGGGACATATATCCCATGGATAAAGTAGATGGGATTATCCTGCCTGCAGCTGGAGGATCTCTCCATTTCCTGGGATGGCCGTTATCCATAATCGTCTCCTCACCAGGTGACTTGGGTGAGTCTATTGAGCTGTAGAGTAGGAGTTGCAGCTCCATCAAGATTCCAGGCACAGTTGGCACATTGGCAGGCCAGAGGCTCCAGTCTCTGGAAAAATGTCATTCAAATCTCTTGCCCATTTTTGAAATAGGTTGTTTATCTTCTTATTTTCCAGGTGTAGAATTTCTTTACTTATGCTGGATATTAGTCCCTTATCAGATAAGTGTTTCACAAATATTTATCCAATTGCGTAGGCTGTCTTTTCACTTTCTTTACAAACTCCTTTGAAGCAAAAATGTTTTAATTTTACAAAGCCCATTTTATATATATATTTTTTCATTGCTTGCACTTTGGGCGTAAAATTTATAACATTTCCTACTACATGATCTTATAGATGCTTCCCTACAGTATATCCTAGGAGTTTTATGCTATTAACCCTTACATTCAGATCCTTGGTCAAGCTTGAATTAATTTTGTATAGAGCAGGAGATAGAGATTCTCTAATTCTTTTGGATATGCATATCCAGTTCTCCCTGCAAGAATTATTGAAGAGCTCATTCTGTACCCAGGTGAATGGGTTTGGTGGCCTTGTGGAATATCAGTTGCCCATATTTGTAAGAATCTATATCACAAGTCTCAAATCAGTCCCATTGGTCAGTATATCTATCACTGTGCAAATACCATGCAGTTTTGACCATTGTAGCTTTGTACTGTTCTTTAGAGTCAGGTAGACTAAGTCTCCAATATTGTTTTTCTTTTTCAATGTGTTTTTCGCTATTCAGGTCCACTTGCCCTTTCAAATAAATTTCATAATTGGATTTTCCAATTCAGTAAAAAAAGGTTTTGTCATTTTTACTGAGACTGTGCTTATCTGTAAATCAATTTGGGTAGGACAGTCATCTTAAAGATACTTATTTTTTCAATCTATGAAGATGGATTATTCTTTCATTAATTTAGGTCTTCTTTACTTTCTTTTAATGATATGCACTTTTCAGTATACAAGTCCTTTACATCTTTAATTAAGTTTGTTCCTAGATATTTGATTCTTTTAGTGCTATTGTAATGGAATTTTTTCCATTTTTTTGATATACTTCTCAGATTGCTCATTATGAATGTACAGAAATACTACTGATTGTGGATTTTATATCCTGCCATTTTACTGAACTTGTATATCAGCTCTAAAATCTTTGTTGTAGATTTTTTTTGTTTTCTACATATAGGATCATGTCATCTGCAGATAGTAAAATTTACTTCTTCTTTTCCAATTTGAATGTATTTTATTTCATTTTCTTGCCTAATTGCTCAATAAGGATGTCTATCACAATGTTAAATAAGAGCAGTGACAATAAATATCCTTGTCTTTTTCTGGATCTTGGAGGGAAAGCCTTTAGCATATAATCATTGAGTATAGTTAGCTGTAGGTTTTTTCATATATAACCTTTATGATGTTGAGGAAGTTTCATTCTATTCCTTTCAAAGTGATTTCTATAAAGAAAGAATGCAGTACCTAGTCAAATAATTATTTCTGCATCAATAGAGATAATCATGTGATTTTTTACTTTGGAACTATAAATGTGTTTTATTACATTGATTTATTTTCTTTTGTTGAAATATCCTTGCATACCAGGGATAAAACCCACTTGATCAGGGTGTATAATTCATTTGATGTGTTGTTGAAAATGATTAGCAAGTATTTTGTTGAGTACTTTACCATCCAGCTTCAATAGAGAGATTTGTCTGTAGTTTCCTTTTCTTGTGGCATCTTTATGCAGCTTTGGTATTAGGGAAATGTTTGCATAATAGAATAAGTTGGGTTCTGTTCCCACCACTTCTGTTAGTTAGAAGAAGTTAAGCAGAATTAGTGTGAATTTTTTTCCAGTATGATTGATAGAATTCATCTTGAATCCATCTTATCCTGGGTTTTTGTTTTGGGTTGGGATTTTTGTTCATGACTAATTCAATCTCTTTGATTGTGATTGGCCTGTTGAGTTCATAAATTTCTTCTTTTGTTAATGCAGATTCCTTGTGTGTTTCTAGAAATTTGTCCATTTCATCTAAATTATCCATCTTGTTGGCATTCAATTTTTCAAAGTTTCCTTTTATGATCCACTTTATTTCTATGGGATCAGTGGTGATTCCTCTCTCTCCTTTTTTATGTATTTGAATCTACACTCTTTTTTTAATTTGTAAGTATAGCTAAAGGTTTCTTAATTTGATTAATCATTTCAAAGAATCAACTTTTGTTTTAGTTAATTTTTTAGTGTTTTTATTTATTCACAAATTCATTTAGTTCTGCTATAATCTTTAGTATAGCTTTCCTTCTGCTTTCTTCAGGTTTAGTTTGTTCTTCTTTTTCTAGTTCCTTGATAGTTGCATTTAGGTCTCTGATTTTAGCTCTTTCTTTTTTTTAATATAGACATTTATAGCTTTAAATTTCCCCCTCAGCCCTTCGTTAGCTTCATCCCATTGGTTTTCATGGGTTGTGTTCTCATTTTCATTCATTTCTAGGTAGTCTTTTGCAATTTCCTCCTTGACCCACTGATTGTTTAAGAATGAATTATTTGATTTCCATATCTTTTTGCCTAATCTGCTTCTCTGCCCCTTACTGATTTCCAGCTTCATTCCATTGTGTTCAGAGAAATTACATCAAAATTTTTCAGTTTTTCTAAATTCATTGAGAGATTTTCTGTGACCTAGCATGTGGTCTATCCTGGAGAATGATCCATGTGCATTTGTGAAAAATGTGAATCGTATACTTGAATGTAATGTTCTGTATATGTCTCTTAGGTCTAGATCCTCATATGTATTTTTCAAGGTCTCTGATTCTTTATTAACCCTCTTCCAGATGTTCTGTAAAATGTTGATAATGGTATATGAGTTTCCATCACTGTAATTGTAGAGGCATCTTTTTCTCCTCTTAGGTTTTCCATTGCTTGTCCCATGTATTTTGGTTAGTTGTATAAATATTTATGATTGTTCTTTCTTGTTGATTCATTACCACTTTTACTAATATATAGTGTCCTTGTTTGTGTCTTACAATAGTTTTCCATTTTAAGTATATTTTGTCTTATATTAGTATAGCTACTTTGACCATTTCCTGGTCATTTTTGCATGTAAAATCATTTTCAAACCTTTCACTTGTAAATTCCTTGAGTACCTGGATCTAAGATGAGTTTCTTGTAGAGAAAATAGAGTTGGGTCATATTTCCTTGTCCTTTCTTCCAAATTGTGTTTTTTATTGGAGAGTTTCATCCATTAATATTTAATGCTATTACTGTCAAGACAGTACTTGCATTAGTCATTTTTTCTTTAGATTTATATATGTCATTTTTTGTTTCTATTTATCCTATTATCCTTTTTGCTATTGTTACTAACAGTTTTCCTTTCTCCACTCTCCTCCAATGCTTTCTCTCCTGTTTTTTTTTTCTTTTATCTTGTAGCACTCACTTTAATATTCCTTGAAAGTCAGGTCTCTTGTTGACAAACTCTCTTAATTTCTGTTTATCTGTGAATATTTTGAACTCTCCCTCAATTTTGAAAGCCAGCTTTACTGATACAGAGTTTTGGTTGGCAGCTTTAATTTACTTTTAGCACCTTAAATATGCATATAATTGCTTTCTAGCCTCCATGATCCCCAATCATTTCAGGTATTGAATGCAACCTTGAAAACAGGAAATTATATCCATGGAACATATCTGCAAGGTGGCCTCATCTGTCATCTTGTCAATGGTAAATTTCATGTGTATGAACCCAAGTCATACAAATGAATACTTAGGAATGGATTAAGTCATGAAATCAGAAAAGTCACCAGACTGAAATTAAAGGTGTGATTAAACATTCACCAGCAAAAATTTTGTAAATTTAATTTTAAAAATAATTAAATTGTCCTCAAAATTATAAAATGAGAACTTATAAAAGAATATTTAAAAAATCATAGCCATATTCTTGTTTTTGAAATATAAGAAGTCTTCCAAAGTAATTAAATACCTATGAAGTTGAGATGACACAAAAGATAGAATCTGTTCAAGGGAATAACACACCATGATAATTCAACTAACATGTGAAAAACTTTTCTAGAGACACAATGTATTCTAAAAGATTAATCCAGAATTCACAGAGATTTAAACTAATGAATATTTGTTAGCAAACTTTGGCAGTCTCTTCTCCTTCCAACAACAAAGTTCTCACACTCTGGAGGATCCACTACAATTTAATATCTTGGGAGAAGATTCATTCATAGCTTCACAATGATTCAATATGTGTTATCCCATATGAGAAAGAAATCATATATCAGAGGATAATTCCAATAAGTCTCCAGTGACCAGTTATCCTTTAATCAATGTAATCAAATCCACACTAGAAATAAATCATATAACTGTCATCAATGTGGGAAAGCCTTCAGAAAAAGTTCTGAACTTAGGCCACATGTTAGAACTCACACTGAAGAAAAAAATAGAGATGTCATATATGTGGGAAAAATTTAAGGAAATCTTCCAACATTTGACAGCATGAGAAAGTTCAAACTGGAGAGAATCCACACAAATGCCGTGAATGTGGTAAAGTCTTTATACAAAAGTCTTCCCTTAGACAACATTAGAAAACTCACATAGTAGAGAAACAATACAAATATCATGTATGTGCAAAAGCATTTAAACAAAGTTTTCCCTTAGATAATATGAGAATATTCACACTGGAAAGAAATATTCTGAAGGCCACCTTTGTGGGAAAACTTTCAGTCAGAGTTCCAATCTTAGAAAGCATGAGAAATTCACATGGGAGAGAAGTCATACAAATGTCATGTATATGAGAAAGTCTACAAGAAATCTGTGCTTAGGCAACATGAAAACACTCACACAGGAGAAAAACCTTATGAATACTGTCTATGTGGGGATTCCTTCAGTCAACATTTTGCCCTCAGACAACATGAGATAATGCACACTGGAGAGAAACCTTATGAATGCCATCTATGTGGGAGAGCCTTCTGTCACAGTTCTAACCTTAGATAACTTGAGAGAACTCAAAATATAAATGTAATGAATATGGAATAGTCTTCATCTATAGAATATTGTTTAAACAACTGAGAAAACCTACACAGGAGTATAATTGTATGTCAGTGTAATCTATGATAAAAGACTTAATTTGTAATTTAGTTATGAATGAAATACACTTGGAAGAACTCCATATCTATAGTGACCTGGAGGACTTTTATGCTGTGCTTCAGCCTAAGTGCACAGAAGAAAAACACAGGTTAGTAATTACTTCCACAACAGAAAATCAGAAAGGAAAATCTTTAAAAGGAGCAGAAGACTTTAGAGAAACAGCAGATAAATTTTTCTGGAATAAATATTCCATGAATAAGTATGGAAAATACTTACATCTCAGTGTAACGAACGGAGAAAAGTCTTTAGTGATTTCAAATTTCATCATCAGCATGAATGTTTGTATACTGAAGAAAAGACAAACCTAAAATCAAATTGTATAAACATTCAGCTAGTGTTCACATGAGAAATATCAGAAAGGAGAAAAACCTTTAACAAAACATGCTTTCCCAAGCTATTCAGATTATTGCCTAATTACTTTTTATTGAAAAATAATTAAGATAATGTAAGGCTGTGAAGTGATCTGTTTATGTTGCATGCAGAATTTTGTAACAATTAGTAGGAAGAATGTGAAACTTTTCTTCAAACCAATACTGACAAAAATGCCTGAAGTAAAAGCTGTTGCTGTAATTTGTCTAATATGATTCAGATTCTATTTTTTTTTTTTTGCAATATGAGAATAAATTGGAATGACCTGGATGAATCGTAAAATAACATTGAATGTTAACTAAGTGATGGACAATACAAAACGATGTGATGCAACTATTATATATGCTTAATATGGATGTGCATAACAGTAATTAATGGAACATGAAAAAATAGATAAGTTAATAATATCTAGTGGTGTCTAAATTTTCACTTTTAAATGTCGTTATTGCTATTTTAAGTTATATAGGATGTAATTTAATTTAAATATTAGAAGGAAAATAATGTTGTCAGACCTGGAATAGTATGAGTATCTGGGAATGAAAACTTTGCTCAATCCTTAATGAGGATATGTGATATTCACTACAATTAAAATTAGTTTCCAAGTGACTTTTGGCAAAAAATGCAGAGAAATCTCAGGAGATGAGGAGGTGGAGCATCACTGCAGATATGAAGGAGTTCTCATTTTCAAAATGCCTTAGAATTGATAAGGTATATATACCATCATTCTTAATTAATTCAATAAGTACTAATATTTGTTGATTCATTTGGTTTATTTTCCTTCCAAATACCCACTCTTTGTGCAGAATAAATGGTACTAATATTTAAATGGCTCAGAGGAAAAACAGGTTGAAAATAAGTAGGCCCATCTTGAAAGCATACCAGCATGAGGATGGGCAGAAACTGTATAATAGTATTTGGTTTCTCTTCAGGTTATTTATTTCAATATCAAGTATTTATGAAATTTTTCAATTGATCCAGAACCTGAAACTTCTGGGGACTAATTTGTAAAGTATACAAGATTCCCACCTTCACTGCTCTTATGTACTAATAGAAATGAAACAAAAATAAACAATAAAATAAAATGTGTGAGATTCAATCATGACCTAGGATTCTGGGAATATCCCAGTTCAGAGTAGATAATGTAGGCTTTAAAGATGGTGGAAGTAACCAAAAGCCATGGAATGCTGAAAGCTACCAGAGGCTGAAAAAGGCTAAAGAATTGAACTTTACAAGCTGGAATAGAAAAGAAAATGGATTCTCCCTTCTAGTCTCCAGATGGAGTGTTTTCCTGTTGACTGTAACATTGATCTCAGACCAAATCAATTTGGACTTGTGGCCTCTAGAATTGTAACAGCATAAATTATAATTTAAAATTGAAGTAGTCCGTATAACACCTTGATTATTTTTAATCTCATCTCACCCATTCTTTATTCCCCATATGCTATGTGACTTTTATTGCAGGCTTTCCCTTTGTTCTTTATGTTCACCAAGTGTCTTCTTCTTATCCTTTTACTTCTTTAGTCATATTTTGCTTCAACTCCTTGAATTGATTTAGGATATTTGTGTGATTACCACTGATTGGTCCTCTTTAATCCTGTCTCTCATCAAGATTTTTGGTTTGTTCCTTTAGTTGAGCCATATCTTCCTGTTTCTTACTATGACTTGCAATTTTTGCTGATTTCTAGGCATCTGAATATATTTGTGAATTTATTCTGATGTTCAAATTCTCTCTTTCCTAGTGGTTTTGTTTCACAGCTTTCTTTGATTTTTGGTTCAACTTATTCTACATCTTTAAACTTGCCCAGCTTATGTTATCAAAATAGATCCAGGGACTCACAACTGCAGTGCAGAACTTCCCTCAGCAGTTTGGTACAAAAGACAACTATAAGCAGTTTTTTTTTTCCTTTGCAATTTCCTGGCTGGCTGTCAGATGGTGCTCATCAGCAAATATTTCCAAGTAGGTGACTCTTTCAACATCCACTTTCAGGTGATTCTTTTCTGGTCAGAGTTGAGAATCAAAGTGGGCTCTTCTGGTCAAATTAGCTGAATGGAAACCATTCTCTGACACACCTCTGACAGACCTTACCTCTTCCCAAGCACTAGGACCTCTGTTCTCCTCTCTGTTGGCTGCAGTGTGCCAAAGGCTGTTTTCAGGCTGACTGCTTTGAGAGTGGGGGATGTGTGTCATTCCCAGGCCCTGGGGGTTAGTACCTCACTCACAATTTTCATTTTACCTTCTTAAACTCTTTGTCCCTCACCATCCTCTTGGTTATGCAGAATTCTCCTGGCCTTCAGGGTCCCAAAGCAGGTCTTTTAAATAGCTTTTTTGCTCTTCCTTTGATGTTTGTGAGAGAGGTGTGCCCTGCTTACCTATTCAGATATAATCTTCTTGGAAGTCCTTCTTCATTTTTAATAAAAGCATTAAGGGCTATAAATTTCAGGAATGCCTTCACTGTATCCCATAAGTTTTGATATGTTGTGTTCCTATTTTCATTCATCTTGAGATATTTACTGATTTCTCTTGCAATTCTATCTTTGACCAATATATTATTTGAATAGATTTTAATCTCCATATTTTTAAAAATTTATCCAATTTCTATTACTAATTTCCTATTTTATTTCATTATGATCAGAAAATTGCTTTGTATAGTTTCATCCTTTTTTAATTTATTGTGATCTGATTTATGACCCAAAATATGGCCTATCCTGGGGAAAGATACATGTGTACTTGAAAAGATATTTTAACAGAGTAAGTTATGTCTCATTAAAATGCATAAAAGGTTTTTTTTTTAATTTTTAGATAGCTATAGAGATTTATTACCTCCCTTGCTTTTGTCCTCCATAGAAAGGAACACATGAATAAAGAGGGGATTTTAAGATTCACTCAGCATAATTGGGATATTCTAAACCCATCCAGACCTATGCCCTGCTGGTCAAGTTCTCAGAGTGCATAGAAGCTGGAAAGGAGCTGCCCCTCCACTAAGGAGTCTTCAGTCAAATTCCAGGTTGATTTGATGCAAGTGCTGATCATGCAGCTCTTCAGGGACCAAGTGAGCCTTTCAGAATGAGGAATAAGAACATGTGACAGAGTGACACAGAGGCTGTTAGTCAAAATTGGACAGGCAGAAAGGGCCTCCAGTACTCATGTATGTTAATGGATATCTATGCACTTTTTAAAATAATAAGGGGCAGTTTGCAAAGCCTTTTAGGTTCACCCATGCCTTCACTGACTAATTAGTACAGAAGTATTCAGAAAGTGGGCTATCAGAATTGAATTCTTTAATAAAATCACAGAATCTTTTGTAGTAGCCAGGCTTAAATGGCCACACTTTCCATGGCCCTTAGATAGATATCTCAGACCTACAGATGTTGGAGCCCTAGGGAACTTCAGTCCAGCTCTTTCCCTTCTTGTGGTCCAACAGTCACTTCCAAGGCCCCTGCTTTTTGTCATGAACCAATATAACGCCTTTTCATTAGGAATCAGGTTCATCTGGGATCCTCGCATACCACCTGGCAGAGCCTGAACAGGGGGAATACCTTCAAAACTCCAGGAGCATTTCGAACAATGGGCCAGCCTTGGCCATCTGGTGTTTCATGTTTGGTCAAGTAATCTCAGGTGTAAAGGTAGAATTCTCTCCAAGACTAAGTTAGATGAACTCTTCCCATAAATGTGGGTCTCTCCTGGGTATCTCTCATTTCACTCTCAGCCAATGGTAACCTTAATATGCAATATTATATCCATCCTCTCCCGTAATGTCATGCACTAGTGTTTTGCTAAGGAAGAGGCATAAACTAAATGCTATGCAAAGATAATTTTATTTAATCAAGAATTTGTGGTTATCACAAATGATAATAACAGTTGAACAATCACTAAAGAAAATAATCAATTAAGACATAGGAAATAATGAAAATATATACAACAACTCACCAAATCAGGCAAAAGCACAACATATGGTATCTCATGAGGCTGGGAAGTCCCTTTTGACAGCCGGCCAGAGTACCAATTGGAAAAATGGTCCTTGGCAGAGTTTTCTCTCCTGGGTAAGAGTTCAAGTGGAAGCTTGGGGACTATCCCTTTTTAAGGGGTTCTGAACCTCAGAACTCCAATGAGTCTTGAAACTCATGAGGAATGACCTCATGGAAAGTAACCAAATCCATCCAGTGGGATGGTGGTCATCCTCCTGCAGGAAAGATACAGTTTCTTGAGGGGTATATTGTTCTCTTCTGTTCATGGTACACTAAACAGAAACATAAAGATTTCAATACACATCAACTTTAACTTCATGTTAACTTTACAGGGCATATGTGCAACTATTACGTCTGGTGACTTGCTCCTTCTAAACATTTGATTTTATTTAATAGGTAGTGGTGTTGCCTGCATAGCAGCATTACAACATTCCAAAGGTCAAATGACAAATTTAACATTCACAATTCTACACTGAAGCAGCAGAGACTATTGATTAGAAAGCTTAGGAATTCACAATTCTTAATAATAATAATTTTCTTATATTGCATCAACTAGACTATTAAATCTTTCCACATAATTTCTCTCTTTTCAGAAGCCTTCTGGTAATGTGGATGAAATTTCTTGGACACCAGTGTATTATTCCAGGCTCTGGACTAGCCTTGCAATCTGGCATTTGTCTTTGAAAGAGAATCACAGGTATAGCTGTGCTTCAATTAACAAAACACATCCCAGGACTACTGTTCCATGTCAATAAGGTCCTCGATTTTTTGAGACAGGGTTTGTGCTCAACCTGTTGGCTGTCCTGCAAAAACCAATCTAGCAGAGTTGAGCACTGCTGAGTGTCTGGGTGACACTTGAAGCCATCAAGAAATAGGGGAATAACTAAGAAGCACCCACAATTGGCAAATCAGAATTGTTTCACAATTTATCTGGCTCTCATCTTTATAAGTGTATCCAAGGTATGATGATCTAAACACGTAAGATTGGCTCAGTTGTCAAATAATCTCTCAAGACACATTGGTAGAAACATGACTGAATGTGTAAAGTGATCATCCAAATCAGTGGACTTCAGAATCACACAGCTTCAGACTCCACCTTGGCCAGTTTTTAACTTTTTATAATTTTCCCTACCATAGTACTGATGCAATTCCATAGTTCCACCTGGAAAAACACAAGTCCCTAATTGGTAGTCAAAAGAAACCTCAGCATGAGAAGTAGAAATTATTTCCTCTTTGTCTAAATTTGGGGAAAGGAAGCAACTGTGTTAGATCAGGAAAGGGTCCTTGTAAATGTAATAAAGACACCCACATTTTAGAGGTGGCTGCAATGCCCTGTGAAAGTACCTTCAACCATAAGTCAAAGGAGAGTTATGGGGTATCTCAGCTCTTTTCCCATTTTAATGATCCTGAAATGTATGTCTACTCTGTGAAAGTATGACTTACATGTTTACTTCAGTAGGCCAGATAAGGTACTTTGACCCTTCAAACGTCTTCCACATAAAATATACTATTGACCCTGTAAGATTTCTTATTTCAGTGACTACTGAGACAGAGTGCATCTCATTTAAATTGAGGCAGGGAATGAAAAAAAAAAACCTACAACTATCAGGGTATAACAAAAATGGGAATTTAATGTCATATTCAAGTCTAATGTTTGTTATTAAAAACAAATAGATATTACCCCTTGCCAATTTATAAAGTTTTCTTTTTGCCTTTTATACAGAAATTCAATTATCCCTCCCCTCAAGTCCTCCATGCCACTGAATTCTGTCACTTGTCTCTCAAAGCCCAGGAACCAGTGATACATGCCACCTTCAGGAGACTGAGGGGGCCTGGAAAAACACTGCCAACCCCCTGGTTTCCCTGCTCTAGCTGCTCCATGGATATTGATCTCATAAATGGAACCTCAAGACTCCTTTACAAATGGGAAAATAAATATACTCATGGCCACAAGTTCAGTGAGGTGGGAGTCAGAGCCCTTCTTTATAGAAGAGATGAAAATAATAAATATGAAAAACCACAGAACACCCAACAATCCTTATCCCAAAGCCAGGAAACAGGAGAGAACTTTCCAAGAAGATTTGTGAGTCTGCTGCTCGATGCACCATGCTTTCTCCCTAAATGTTCATAGTAACTTCATGAGGTTTATTTGTAAAATGTGGGTTCCTGGTTACCAAGGTTCGAAGTTCTGTTTTGCTATATCTCCAAGGAAATGATGTCAATCCATAGGATCCATGTGCCTGTGCCCTTTCTTTGGAAAAAACATATCAAATGTTCTCTTGGGCTGCTCAGTCTTCATTATCCTTTCCCATGCCATCTATTGCAGTCTATATTTACAGAAACACATTATTCCCCACAGTCTCACAGGAAGGCCTGGGACATGTAAGACCCCATGATTGAGAAATAATTGGATTAAGACCCAGCTCTACTTCTACTTTTTCTGTGAGCCTGGTCTAGTAATTGTTCCTCTTGGGTTTCCACAGTGTCACCACGTGAACCATGGGTACATTCTAGCACCTACTTCCTGGGGACTTTATCAGGTGTATGGTAATAAGCTATAAAACTCTTGAGCTGGTTTCACCTGTACATAATGCATGAACTGAAAATGGAAGGAATTATACTTACCTGGTAGGGTATATACCATGACCATGAAAGTGCTTTTTCCAGGGTGAAGATTATTCATTTCACTCTGGATGTGCTGACACCTGTGATTTCCCCATCTGTGGGAAACTCAACTGCATAATTTGTGGTAGAGGGGGACTGCATTCATGTTCTCCCCTGGAAAAAAATGGAAAGGTTACCACAAGTGAGGAAGAAAACATGTGGCATCATCCAAGGGGTCTCACCTTGGATTACATATCCTTATGTAATTCCCTCTTTTAGATGTAACCTCAATTTAGCCACTCACTTCTAATCAACATAGGGCCAAAGTGACAGAATGTCACAGACAATATTAACTAAAGTTCTCATACTGCCCATTAACTGTTTTCCTGATATATTTGAGTTCTTTCTCTGCATTTTACTTCATCTCTTTGACCATTTTTAAAAATGCTTCATTTGATTTGTTCAGATTCTTGCATTTTTCATTGGTGTTTTGTGGATTTTTTTTTATTGTGGGTAAAAATAATATTTTTCAGAATACAAACCAATATTTCTAAAATGAAATATAGATATATATGTGAAAATGTGCATTTGCTTACATAAATATTATTTTTTTTTCATAGATATTTTAAAAGATGCTTAGATTACATAAATGTTACACAAAGATTACAGGGATTCCCATGGTCTCCACCTCCCATACCTCCCATAATATCTCACATAAACATCTTTCATTAGTGTGGCACATGCCCTGCAATGGATATACACATCCTGGGGCTTTGCCACTAAGCATAGACCACAAATCACATCGTAGCCCACACTCTCCCACACAGTTCTGCACTGTATATGCTGATGTAAAATGGCCTATATCTGTAGCCACAATGTCAATCAGGACAACCCCCAAGTCCTGAAAAAGCCCCTGTATTAAAACTGCCTTTCCCCTCCCCACCCTGAAAGCTCTAGTGGCCACTGGCTCCACCTCACTGTTATAATTTCTTCCATTGCTTGAATCACAATATGTCTACAACAGAATATGATTAAGTCCACTCTGGTCCATAGCTCTTCCCCCAATCCTGAGGGAACTGGAAACATGATGTTCACTCCACCTCCATGTGAGTGTGGGCTTATATCCCATGTATATGGTGGATGGAATTATCCTGCATTCAGCTGCAGACTCTCTCCATTACCTGGGATGGCCATTGTCCATCATCGTCTCCTCATCAGGTGACTTGGGTGAGTCCATTGAATTGTAGAGTAGGAGTTGCCACTCCACTGAGATACCAGGCACAGCTGGCAGATAGGCATACCAGAGGCTCCAGTCTCTGGAAGTACATCTACATACTCCAGGCTCACATATAGGTTTGAATAGAAGGGACTGATGGACCATGTGCAGAGAGGACTTATTTGAGTCCAACTCTGTCACTCGCAGGAGCACAGATTCCAAAGAAGAGACCACTGATAAGACATCAATCTCTGGGGCTATCCCCCCTTATATAGGACCTGGGTGTCTCCAGAGGCATCAGGAGCCCCTCTGTGTGGGGTGATATCCACTTTGATGTTCTATGAGATCCTATTGAGGTGTGCATAACCTTTACCTCTGGGATGACCTCCCGACTCTCTTTGAACTCTCTTGGCCACATGCACTCATTTGTCTTTACCATTTTCCCCTTTTATTCAAGGTCTTTTTTCAGTTGTGTTTCCAATTGGCACTTGGTATTAAGCCATTGTTGCCAGGGAGGCTTACCTCCGGGAGTCATGTCCCACATTGCGGGGAAGGTAATGCATTCATATGCTGAGCTTGGCTTAGAGATGCCACATTTGAGCAACAAGGAGGCCTCAGATGGCAACCCTTAGGCACCCCATAACAGTAGGCTAAGTTTCAATTACAAGAGCAAAGACTCTTAAGGCTAGTCATCAGTAACAAGAACATAACTGTGGGCCATCCTCTTTTGCCAGACACTGCCCCTACACTCAGGGGACTGTTGCTGCCACTTGGAGAATGTGGCAGAACTCTCCATGCTGGGAATTCAGTATTTCTTCATTTATTGAGTGATAGTCTATCCACCATGACCATGCTCCCTCCCTCCAACATTTGAACAATTTTATGCATCTATCATGAATATTCAGATGAAGTTACTCCTGTGAATCCCTGATCCCAGACACCCCCAACCAATGATCCTCTGCAGCCCCCATTGTAACCCTACTGAAATCTAAAGCTTCCTTGAAGATGAAGTCCATATAATAACCCAATACAATCAATAAGAAAATGAAATAATAATGATTAAATGCAAGAGATAAAGTACAAGGAAACTCAGAAAAAAAGAACTAAAAATAAAATATAGTTAATGGATTGGGATATTCAAAAAAAGAAAATGAGAAAAAACAAAAGAAATTTTTTAAAATTATTATTTTCTTTTTTATTTTTTCTTCTTTTATCATTGCATTATCAGATGTCCAGTATGTACCAGGACATCTTTCCCCTCTCATTCCCCAGTGTCTCCCAAATTTTCATTTAGTTTTCAAAGAAGTTTTAGGTCACAGCAAAGTCACACACAGAATGCTAGAGATTCCCATATACCCAACCTCCCTCCCCCTTCCTCACCTCATATTAAAAACTTTTTTGTGTGTGTGGATGGTTGCATTGTTATAACTGTTATACTGATAGTGAAATAGAGCAACTAATCATTGTCAATGGTTTACAGTATAGTTACATTTGAGATGGTAAAGTTTAATAATTTTTTTATGATATTTGCCATGTCCTGTGTCCATTACTGTAAGGTAATGAAAAACATTTCCCATGACCACTAAATACCTCACTTGATCTTTTCTGTTCCTTCCTCCCCATCTCCCTGGGACATATGACACTCCCCAGTCTTGACTCATGGGATGACTTGATTCATAGTTACATGTTCTGGGTATTCTAACCTGCCTTTCCTAAAATACTCACCTGTTAACCCTGCACCACCAAACCTGGTAATATCACTACTCACCTGTCCTATCCTTCAATATGCAACTATACTCAATCATTTTACCATAGATTATGTGCATATGGGTGATGGCTCCCAACCTACTCTTCTCTCTCTTTCCCTTGTAAACCTATCTTTCAGAGAGTGGTTCTCAGAGACTGCTCACTTTCCTCAATTCAAATCAGTGAGGTCATATACTGTTCATCCTTCAATGCCTGGCTTGCTTCACTCAACATAAGGTATTCAAGATTCATCCATGTTTTTCCATGTGCTAGCACTTTATTCCTTCTAACAGCTGAGTAATATTCCATTGTATGTATGTACCACATTTTGCTTATCCATTCATCTGTTGATGGCCAACGTGGCTTATTCCAACTTTTGGCAATTGTGAACAATGCAGCTATGAACATTGGTGTGCACCTATCTGTTCATGTCTTTGCTTTCAATTCTTCTGGGTATATACCCAGCATGGAATTGCTAGATCATACAGAAGATCTATTGTTAGTTTACTGAGGAATTGCCAAACTGTCCTCCACAGTAGCTGGACCATTCCACAACCCCAAGAGCAGTGGATGATGGTTCCTATTCCTCCACATCCTCTCCAACACTTCTATTCTGCTGTTTTTTCCAATAGTTGCCATTCTAATGGGTATAAGATGGTATCTCATTTTGGTTTTGATTTGCATTTCCCTAATAGCTATCAATATCAATAATTATTTCATGTGCTTTTTAGCCATTTGTATTTCTTCCTTGGAGAAGTGTCTTTTTAGGTCACTTGCACATTTTTTTTCAAGGGGTTGTTTGTCTTTGTATTTTCGAGGTGTAGGATTTCTTTATATATGCAGGATATTAGGTCCTATCAGATATATGGTTGCCAAATATTATCTCCCATTGGGTAGGCTGCATTTTTATTTTCTTAATAAAGTCCTTTGAGGTGCAGAAGCTTTTAATTTTGAAGAGATCCCATTTATCTATTTTTTTCTCTTGCTGCTTGGGCTTTGGCTGTGAAGTTCATGAAACTATTTCCTACTACAAGTTCCTGTAGCTGCTTCCATACATTATCTTCCAAGGTCTTTATGGTTGGGCTCTTATATTTAGATCTTTAATCCATCTTGAGTTGATTTTTTTATAAGGTGTGAAATGGTATTCTTCTCCCATTCTTTTGGATATGGACATCCAGTTCCCCAAGCACCACTTGTTAAAAAGGCCATTCTTTCACAACTTAGTGGGCTTGGTAGCATTGTCAAATATCAGATGACTGTATATGTGAGGATCTATATCAGAACTCTCAATTTGGTTCCATTGGTCAGTAGGTCTATCCTTGTGCCAATAACATGCAGTTTTGATCACTGTAGCTTTGTAGTATATTTTAAAGTCGGGTCATGTGATACCTCCCACTTCATTTTTCTCTTTCAATATGTCTTTGTGTTTTCGGGGCCTTTTACCACTACAAATACATTTTCTGGTTTGTGATTCCAGTTCCTTAAAAAATACAGTGTTGATTTTTATTGTGATTGAACTAAATCTGTAGATTACTTTGCATAGGATAGACATCTTGTTGATGTTTAGTCTTCCTATCCATAAACATGGAATATTTTTCCATTTATTTACATCTTCTTTGATTTCCTTTAACTGTGTTGTCTATTTCTCTGTATATAAGTCCTTTATATCTTTAGTTAAATTTTTCCTAATATTTGATTCTTTTAGTTATTATTGTAAATGGTATTTTTTTCCTTGATTTCCTCCTCAGGTTGCTCGTATAGGTGTACAGAAATGCTATTGATTTTTGAGCATTGATCTTATCACCTGCAACATTACTGAACTCCTTTCTAAGTTCTAGAAACTTTGTTGTATATTTCTCAGGGCTTTCTACGTATAGGATCATTTCAACTGCAAATAATGAAATTTTTCTTTCTTCTTTTACAATCTGGATGTCTTTTATATCTTTTCTTGCCTCAGTGCTTGAGCAAGTACTTCTAAGACAATCTTAAATAGGAGTGGTGATAGTGGGCATCCTTGTCTTGTTCCCGACATGAGAGGGAAGGCTTTTAGAATTTCACCATTGAAGATGATATTAGCTTTGGGTTTTTCATATATACCCTTTATCATATTCAGAAAGTTTCCTTCTATTCCTATCTTTTGCAGTGTTTTTATAAGGAAAGAGTACTGTATTTTGTCGAATGCTTTTTCTGCATCTATAGAGATGATCAAGTGATTTTTTTTTCATTCAATCATTTTATGTGGTGTATTACATTGATTGATTTTCTTATATTGAATGATCCTTCCATACCCGGGATAAAACCCAATTGGTCATAGTGTATAATCCTTTTGATATGTTGTTGAATGTGTTTAGCAAGTATTTTGTTGAGGATTTTAGCATGCAGGTTCATTAGAGAAATTGGTCTGTAATTTTCCTTTCTGGTGCTATCTTTGTTTGGTTTTGTTATTAGGGAAATGTTGGCATTGTAGAATGAGTTAGGCAATATTCCTTCTACTTCTATTTTTTGGAAGCGCGTAAGCAGAATTGGTGTTAGCTCTTTCCACAATGTTTGGTAGATTTCAGCTGTGAAGCCATCTGTTCCTGGGCTCTTCTTAGTTGGGGTGTTTCAGATGACTGAGTCTATCTTTTTGCTTGTAATCAGAATGTTGAATTAATAAATTTCTTCTTTCATGAATGTAGGCTGTTTGTGAGTTTCTACAAACTTGTCCATTTATTCTGAATTATCATTCTTGTTGGCATATATTTTTTTCAAAGTATCCTCTTATGATACTCTTTATTTCTGTGGGGTCAGTAGTGATATCCCCTTACTCATACATTATTATGTGTATTTGTATCTGATCTCTCTTTGTGTTTGTTAGTCTGGCCAAGTCTTGAAGAACCAGCTTTTGGTTTATTTTATTGTTTCTAGTGCTTTTTTATTCTCTATTTCATTTAGTTCTGCTATTATTTTTGCTATTTCCTTCTTTCAACTTCCCTTTGGTTTAGTTTGTTGTTGTTTTTCCAATTCTTCCAAGTGTGCAGTTCGGTCTTCCATTTTAGCTCTTTCTTCTTTTATAATGTATGTATTTATGGCTATGTACTTCTATCTCCGGACTGCTTTCGCTGCATCCCATAGGTTTTGATATGTTTTGTTGTCATTTTCATTAGTCTCAAGGTAGTTACTAATTTCTTTTGAGATTTCCTCTTTGACCCACTGTTTGTCTAAGAGTGAGTTGTTTCACTTTCATATCCTTCTGCCTAACCTGTTTCTCTGGCCCTTAGTGATGTCCAATTTCATTCCATTGTGGTCAGAGAAATTACTTTGTATAATCTCAATCTTTCTAAATTCATTGAGAATTTTTCTGTGGCCTAGCATGTGGTCTATCTTGAAGTATGATCCATGTGCAATCGAGAAGAATGTAAATCCTGCTGTATTTGGGTGTAGTGTTCTGCATAAGTCTATTATGTCCACGTCCTCTAATGCATTGTTGAAAGCCTTTGTTTCTTTATTGATTCTCTGTCTATATGTTCTGTGTAATGTTGATAATGGTGTATTAAAGTCCCTCAGTATAATTGTAGAGGCATTTATTTCTACACTTAGTTTTTCCAGAGTTTGCCTCATGTATTTTGAGGCACCCCAATTAGGTGCATAAATGTTTTTTATTGTTCTCTCTTCTTGAGAGATTACCCCTTTTACTAACACATAGTGTCCATCTTTGTCTCTTTCAATAAATTTATATTTAAAGTCTATTTTGTCTGATATTAGAATAGCTACTCCTCCCCTTTTTTGGCTATTGTTAGCTTGTAAAATGATTTTCCAGCCATTCACCTTCAGCCTCCTTGAATCCCCGGATCAAAAGTGGGTTTCTTGTAGACAGCATCTAGATGGATCATATTTCCTTATCCATTCTGCCAATCTGTGTCTCTTGATTGGTGAATTTATTCCATTAACTTTCAGTGTTATTACTCGCTACAAATTTCTTACTACAGTCATTTTTTCTTTGGCTTAGTATATGTCATATGTTGTTTTGTTTCTGTTTTTGTCTTTTTAGTTGTTTTTAAACTCTCCTCCATCTCTCTCTCCCTTATTTTTTCCTTTCAACTCATAGAACTTCCTTTAGTATTTCTTGAAGTGCAAGTTTCTTATTGACATACTCTCTTAATTTCCGTTTATCTCTGAATATTTTGAACTCTCCATCATTTTTGAATGCCACTTTTGCTGCATAGAGAATTCGTGGCTGGAAGTTTTTTTTTCTCTTAGTACTTTGACTATGTCATACCACTGTCTTCTTGCCTCCATGGTTTTAGATGAGAAATCAGCACTTATTCTTATTGTGCTTCCCTTGTATGTGATGGTTCTCTTTTCTCTTGCTGCCTTGAGTATTTTCTCTTTGTCTTGAGCATGGGACATTTTGACAAGTGTATGTCTTGGAGATTGGCTGTTTGGATTTATACTGTTTGGAGTGTGCCGTGCTTCCTGGATCTGTACATCCAACTCTATCAACAAGGTTGGAAAATTTTCAACCATTATTTCCTTCAAAACTCCTTGTATTCCCTTTCCTTTCTTTTCTCCTTCTGGAGTGCCCATAATGCATATGTTTGTGCATTTTGTGTTGTCGGTTAATTCCCTGAGTCCCTGCTGAGGACTATCTCTTCTACTATCTGTTTGAGTTCAGATGTATTGTCTTCCACATCACTAATTCTTTCTTCTGCCTGTTCAAATCTGCTGTTATGTGAATTCAGGCTCTTTTTGATTTCTTGAATTGTGCCTTTGATCACCATCATATCTGTTATCCTTTGCATATGTTTACAATTTTTTCAGTATGTTCTCCCAGTGTCTTCTTTATATCCTTAATCTTGTCCTTCACTTCTTTAATTTGGTCCATGACATTTGTTTTTCAAGTTTTTATTAGTTGTTCGATGTTCTGCATCACCTCCTGGTTTTCAGTTTGTTCATCGGAGTGGTCCATGCTCTCCTGTTTCTCAGTGTGGTTTGTAATTTTTTTGTTGCCCTCTAGTCATCATTTTATCCTGATGGGTTTATTCCATTGATTAGCTTCTCTTTCTGGCCTAGAGTTTTATTTAGCTGGTGGTTCTGTGTGTGTGTTAACGTTTCTCTTTGACACATTTTCTTCTTATTTTATTTCCTTGCTTCTTTCTGTGTTCCCTTGAAGGCAAAAGATTAGGGTCAGAGGAATTGAAAGATATGAGAAAGGAAGAAAGATAATAGTAATATTGATAAAAGGATAGTGGCCAAATATGACTTAATGAAATGAATATTTAACTCATGTAGGCAGTACAGAGTAATAAGAAAAAAGTGGTGTACCTATAATGGACTTGAAACCAAATAGAGTAATATATATATATAATTATTTAGAAGGCTAGAATTATGAGGAGGAAGAGAAAGTGTGAAAAAGGGCTCAAAAGAAAAAGTTATTATTAGTAAAAAAAGAAAAAAACAAAATAGATAGAATAGAAATTGACACCCTTAAGTGTGGGCATATGAAAAAACGTGGTATATAAGAGCCACAACAGAAAGCAGAAGGCAGAAAGATGCAGGAAGGCTAAGAGATAGTTTGGAATACAAAATCAATATAGACAGAGAATGGGAAATCATTGAAGAAGAGCTTCAGCAAAGAACAGACAAGCTAGCAGCCCCTAATTTTAAAAAATGAAAGAAAAATGAAAGGAGGGAGGAAAGAGGAAAGAAAAGCAAGAGACAACAAATAAACAGAGGAAAACCAAACAACCACACAGGCAAGCAGTCAAAAAAAGCTAGGGAGGATAAGTGTTCCTCCGAGGTTCCTTGTGTATCCTCTCAGCCTGCTTGTGTTTATCAATCAATTTCCCTGCAGGGTTCTATGTACAGGTTTTGAAGCAGCTTTTGCTATTAAAATAAATTAAAAAGAAGTATTTATTTTTCATTTTTTGAAGTGACTTTCTTTTTTTTGTGTGTGTGTGTGTGAAATACAGGACCCAAAATAAGTCCTCTTCTAGACCACCTCCTTCACTGTGGGGACCCTAACTAGGCTCGTGGAAACTAATCAAGCTCTTCCCTCTTCCTAGACTCCACAGAGGAGCTGAAGCTCTGCTGCTAGTCAGTGCAGAATGATAAAAACAGCCTACTCCACCCCTTCTGGAGCCGAGGCTCAGTGTCACCAGGCTGCTGGGTAAATAAGGTTTCCTCAGGAGATTCACTTCTCCCCTCAGCCTGGTGCTGCTTGAAGCCTGCTTAACTGCTCCCCAAAGCTATGAGTGGGTCCAGGCAACCAAATTGACGGTAAAGAATCCCCTCTCTGCCTTTTGTCAGAACCCTCCCTCTCGGAGAGTGCTCCCTCTCCCCGACTTGGAGGGGTTTGGAACTTACCCCTGGGC
Source organism: Cabassous unicinctus (assembly GCA_029593785.1). Taxonomy (NCBI): domain Eukaryota; kingdom Metazoa; phylum Chordata; class Mammalia; order Cingulata; family Chlamyphoridae; genus Cabassous; species Cabassous unicinctus. Next base: position 18,893 of record JAQZBX010008786.1, on the reverse strand, counting down.
AGCTACGTAAATCAACTCCCTCAGCAGATTTACCCATCCCCTCTTCTGTGTGTTGAGTCAATCTAGCTGTTTTGTTTGCCCAAGCTGCAAGGGGTTCCAGACAGCCAAATCCACAGAAAGGAAAGCTGTCTCAGTCATTTGCCAGAGCCCTCCCACTCTCACAGAATGCTCCCCCTCACCAGGCCCTCTCACCCAGTTGCTGGGCCAGGAGTCGCAGCTCAAACCAGCTTTTGTTTTCCCTAAAGGTGGGGCTCAGCCATCTGTGTTAACCACCACAGGCAGGCTAAAAACTCACGAATCTCTACCAATCAGTCCTTGCCGTTGATCTGTGCAGATAGATGTCCCAAGCTTCTCACTCCATGTGCCCACAGCACAGATCCCCAGGCATGATGCTGTCCATAATCCGCCATCCTCAAGGAACTCTCAGCGAGTGCCCTCCTAAACTGATGCCATCTTGCCTCTACCTGTTTTCTGGATTTTTATCCTTTTCCTTTTGATAGATCATGATTTCTTATATCTCTGTTTCTCTTGTATTCTTTTCTGTGTATTGTATATTTTATTATTTTAAAAACAGATGATTTATAAACTTTGGTGATTTATGAGTGTGTGTTGAAATCTAAATACCAATGAATCAACATAAGCTTGATTGGGAGGGAAATCCCCTAAATAAATTGTTACCATGGCCTTTTTCCTGAAATTCCAACAGCATTTCTGTCCTGAAATTTTTCAGTATCTATACAGTCTCTATGAGCATGTTCAGAGAGGAAAGACTTATGTGCTCCCACTTTTGCAGAAGAGAATGAGAACTGCCCTCCCCCTCAAAATGAGGTGCCAGCACATGGGGAGGGGAGTGTCCATGTGTCCTAGAACATGAAAACAGCTTCTGCTGTAAATGCATCCACCTATCCCATCCTGCAGCCATTTCACATGCAGATTATTTACCTGCAGATAAATGGCAACCCTTGGTTACTGTACTGGATTTGATATTTCCCAGGCAGGTTCTGAGCTTCGATGGAAGGTGGTCAAGGTAATTTAGTGCAGATTCCCAGAAGAGGCTCTCACTGTGCTCTGATAATTTCCTGTGCACCAGGAGCCTGATTGACCACAAGAAATGAAATCTCTTGCCTTTGTCCCAAAATACACTACTAGACTTTAATTATTACATTAAATGCAGATATTATTAAAGCTAGAAACTCCTATAACATTAGAGGTGGTGAGAAAGCCTCAGATTTCTATCAATTTTTTTCTACTACCCAATCACTTGGCTGTAAGTTTAGAACGGGAGGGAATTGAAGAAACTCAACAGTCCTTCACTTCTCATAACCCAGAAAACAACAGGAAACAATTTAAGAATCATAGACAAGGAGGCAATCATTTTCCTTTTTATCTTCCTTGGAGTTGGTCAAGTTAAAGTATGGTAAACTGTGATGATATCTTAGAGTTCATAGTTACAATGCGAGTCTGGAGAGATAAGGCCCAAGGCCTTACAGAGGAATGTTTTGTTCCCTCAAACTCTAAGTACGGGTCCAACAGGCTCTACAAGGCCATTCTGCAATATATGACTGTGGCAGTTTTATGAATCCCAAAAGTAGAAATATTATGTTTGTAAACTAATATATTCCTCTGTGTGTGATTAAACTAAATTCAGTAGAGGTGACTTTGATTAGATTAAGTGTCAAAACTGCTTTTAGGCTTTCTTGATTTGACTATGTTAGTTAAGGCAGGACTCAGATTGTGTCCTCACCCCCTTCCTGGGTCTGCTATATATGGACATTTAACAACACACACAGAAAGAGAGAGCTCTGTCATTTTTCATCCTGCCAATGTGACAAAAAGGAGAAGGCTCAAAAACCTGTTGCCCCAGGGAAAGATGAGCCATTCACCTGACAGATTATAGCTGACACTGTGAAGAGAGCAGAACATCTGAGACTGATAAAGAAGGCAGAGAAAGAAACAAGTCCTAAACCAGGAGAAGAGAGCTACAGGATCACTTAAGTATGAAGTCTCAAAAGACTGGAAAAAAAGAGCTCAAGAAGATGAGGAAGGCCAGAGGGGAATAGAGACCAGGCAGAGATCACCCACCATCTTACTTGAACACATGGCACCTGATTTGGTAAGAAAGTACCTCTTATGCTGCCTTGAGTTAGACTTTACATGACCTTGGTATTGTAAGTTTTATCCCAAATAAATACCTTTTTAGAAGCCAATAGATTTATGGTACTTTGCCTCTGCACCCCTTTTGCAGACTAATACAATGATGATTTTTATCATTAGGGCCGCTGTTACAAAAATGGAGTTGTAAAATAATAGGCTAGCTCAAGTTGTTTTAAAAATTGGGCTAAAAGTGGTAAAAACACTGGTATTACTCTGTGATCATGACTTTGTTCCTGCACTTTCCACACAGGAGCCTCTGAATCAGGTTCCATCTTCCTCTACTTTATGGATGTGATAAAGGGACAAAGATAATTTAAGACAAATTCCAGCCAAAGATAATGATGGCCAGTGACAAGGGGAAACAAAACTCAGGCAGTCCAGTTCCAAACCAAATTGATGACAACCTTTTTTTTTTTTTT
>JAQZBX010008786.1:0-16220 GCA_029593785.1 Cabassous unicinctus | reverse complement strand
AATAGATATGAGAGACACTGAGTGTAAACATTGAATGGATTGTACCAAGCATGGGACTGTATAACACAATGAATCTTGTGGTGGAAGATGAGCTGTGGTTAACAGAAATAGAACATTCTCTCATGAACTATTACAAGTATATAGTACTAATATAGGGTATCATTAACTGGGTAGGTTGGGGGAACAATACACCAAATGTAAGATATTGGCTATTGTTAGTACTAATGTTTTGATGATGCTTTTTTATAGTTTGTAATAATTGTTTCATAAATTGCAAGTTTGTGGTGGTGTGGTAATGTATGGGAACCCTGTATGATGATATGCATGCTTGTTTTGTAAGTTCACAATTTATATTATACACTTCTGTTTATGGATGTTCATGTATGAATGATAAACGTAAATTTTAAAAAAGTTTTTAAAAATGTTACTTGGTGTCAAAATAATGGTCAAAAGCAGAAAATACCCAGTGCATTTGGGTACTAAATAGGACAAAGAGGAAGAAACTTTGTCACCCTTATGGATAATATGCAAAAAGAAGTTTGTTGAGGGTTGTTTACTCTAAGCATGGAAATCCCCACAGACTGCACAGGGAAGGGCTTCTGAGGGGTGGGTTCTAAAGTAATGAGTTGGGGCCCACAACCTCCCTGTGCCTAATCAGCAGAGTAGGGCATCTGCAAAACCAGCTGCTTTTTGAACCCTGACCTGGGGATGTTGAGTTCCAGGGCTTCTCTCCTTCTAGCTGATGTTGTGATCCTGAAGGTTTTACCCTCTCTGATCCCCACAAATTCACTGATAAAGTATTGACTTCTGACTGAAAAAGGGGGTGAGGAAGTGGGATGGAGGAGGGGAGGATTCTGGGCCTGTGAGGTCTCTGTAGAGTGAGTCAAGCAGAGTGGTCACATTGGTGGGCCTAAAGGACATCAGAGAGTTCCCATTGTGATGCACTGAGAGCTCAATGATGGACTGGCCAATTCTGTAGACAGACACAATGATAAAAAGCCCAGGCCAAGTACCTGATATGAACCCAGAATTCTGGGAGCCAAAAGACACTCCATAGGCTTATTAGTTCTGCTGGCATCTCCTTCTTTTACTTCTCATCAGAATGTTCTGCCCACAGTCTCACCTGTGTTTAAGTCACAGACACAGGTCTCCTGGGCCCCAAATACATCCACCTTCTCTACCCTTGGGACATCAAGCTGAGACCTGATGGGATAGGGGTGGAAACATTAAAGTTATGTTTAAGTTTAAATTTTATCACATACTGCAATACATGAATTAATTTTTTAGCCATTAAAAGAAAGCTAGAAACTATTCATCATGAGTGTGAGATATATGTGCCATATCCAGACACAGGGCTAGTAGCTTGCTGTTTTCATTTGGCCTCTTTGTCTCTCTGTCCCTTTCTCTACTGGATGATGTGCAGCACTTTCCTGGTTTGCAGATTCCTAAAGCAGCTCCCTCATAGCTTTTTGCCCTTCTTCCATTGTTTTTATGAAAGAGCTAAGTCTTTTCTACCTCTAGTATTATATATTACCTAAGAGATCCCTACCAAAAGCCTTCTTCTTGCTCAAATGTGGCCTTTCTAACCCAAAGTCAACATATAAATGCACTACCTTCTCCCTGGCATGGGACATGTCTCTGGGGATGAGCTTCCCTGGCACAGACGGATAATTACCCAATGCTAACTAGCAATGCATTTGGAAAAATACCTTGATTAAAAGGGGGAAATATTAAATACAAATGAGTTTTTATATCTAAGCAATTTCAAAGTGAGTGAGGAGGTCATTCTAAAAATTCCTCTTATGCATGTCTCAGCAGGATTTCATTGAAGGCCGAAGAAAATAGGGCCTCAAACAATGGGTCTCCTGAGGGCTCTGGAAACATCTAGACATTATAGGCAGGAGAGATAATCACAGGAGTTCAGCACCCTGTCAATGGACCTTACTTTGGAATATATGTTCCCCAATATAACAGAATTAGACTCATAATTTCCCTACACATGACTCTTCTGCAACTTTTATTTGAGTCTCTATTTAGCACTATGCCCAATCAATATATATCCCAGAGACTTAAATCTTTGGTCTGTTAATATGTCAGTTGAACCCTGAATTTCAGCAGAGTTGCAACACTTACTCTCACCCAGGACAACTAAGAAAAGGATGATGGTGGACAATGCCTATCACAAAAAGCAGATTAAGCACAACTGTGAACAAGACAGTCCCAACCATCTGACCCATGGGATCTAATTCCCCTCTCAATCAGAAACAGCATGGGCATCAACATCCCCAAATCCCCAAGAATTTGTAATGAACAAACATGGGGTGATGAAACTATGGACTAAATAGACATTATTAATCTATAAAAGGAAGAAGTTTTAATCAGTGATATAAAGGCAGTGGCCACCAGTGATTGTAAGAGGAGGGAGAGGGAAGAATACATGTAACATGGGGCATTTTTTGGACATTGGAATTGTCCTGCATGACATTGTGATTACAGATACAGGCCATTATTTATTTTGTTAAAACCTATAAAATTGTCTGATGCAAAGTGTAAACCACAAATTAAACTATACACCATGGTTAGTAGCAATGCTTCAGTATGTATTCATCAATCATAGCAAATGTAACACACTAATGAAAGATAATCTTAATAGAAAAAAGTGGTAGAGTGGGAGAGGGAGGGTTACATGGGAGAGCCCAATATGTTTTATGTAACATTAATGTAATTTAAAGTTTTTTAAAAATAAAATTTTGACTATGAAACATTTTAACTCTGGGAATAATGGTGTAGGGAAAAATAGAATATTAAAACTCTTTCTAAGATATTGTTATTAATTTTATGGTTATTGTTATTTAGTGTCATTAGCAATAACTCCTTTTATTGCCACAATCTCAGAAAATATTGATACTCTGTCAAATTTGTATTTTAGGGGGTAAATCCCAGAAACTGAAACTTTTATTTCTGTAAAATAGTTAATGTACATGCATTTAGGTTAGTTTGAATGAGAAATGAGCAGCCTTCATTTTCCATATGGGGATATAAATATATATGATTTTAAAATAAACCCATACTTCTTTATGAAAAAAAGAAATTTAGAGACATCAATAATATTTTTCCTAGTATTTCAAAATGTACTCAACTTGTGTGTAAGACTTTTACACTTTTTTCATTTTAGTTAAAATTTACATATAAGAGAATTCACACATTTTAACTGAGTTTTAACAGATGCATACATCTATGTAACCAATCCCCTATCAAGTTATAAAATATTAACCCATTAATCTTCACTCTACAAAGTTCCCTCATATTCCCTCCCAGTAATTGTTCACCTCTATACAAAAAATGACACTGTCTAATATTTCATAACAATGGATGAATTATGCCTGTTCTGGAACTTCATATTTACAGAATCATACCATATGTACTCCTTTGGGTAAGGCTTATTAACTCAACATAAGGATTTTGTTTATTTCAGGATTTCACTCTTATTTCTGACTGGTATTCAATTTTAAGACACACCACAGATTGTCTATCCATTTGTCTTTTCATAAGAATTTAGGTTTTAACTTTGAACCCATTATTGAAAATGTTCTGTGATGGTTCTTGTACACATCTTTACATCATATTGGTGGGAATCTCACAGCATTTGGAGACAAATACTTCCCCTTAGTTATGGTGAGTCTAAGTGCCAGAGTGGGAAATATTTCTATGGTCAAACAAGTCCCAGTAGGAATATCTCTAAAATCAGTGATTTGTGCCACTGATATTCTCCTACCCCTGGGTATGATTTAGTGTAAACAAGAATGGATGGAATATCTTACCCCATGTACTCAAGTTCCCCATATTATTTTTCTGAGAAATTAGTGCCTAAATTCACTTAGGGCAGAGAAAGGGGACTGGTTCTCCAATTTAGCATGAATCTGGATTTAGGCTATGTACAGGTACGAGAGGAAAAAGATCAAACTGCTGACTTTCTGTGTGGACAACCAAACAGCACTTTTTCATAGATGCTTCCTTACCTTCTCTTCTAGGTGTTTTAGAGCCTTGGCCCTTATATTTATGTGTTTGATCCATCTTGCATTAATTTTTATATAAGGCATGAGATGGTGATCCTCTCTCATTCTTTTGAACATGAATATCCAGTTCTGCCAACACCACTTCTTGAAGAGGCCATTCTGCCCCATTTGAGTCAGCTTGGTGGCTTTGTAAAATATCAGTTGACTGTTTATGTGACGTTCAATATCAGAAATCTCCATTCATTTCCATTGCTCAGTATATCTACACTTGTGCCAATACCATGCAGTTTTGACCTCTATTGTTTTGTAGTATGCTTTAAAGTCAGGTAGTATAATTCCTCCAATTACATTTTCCTTTTTCAATATGTTTTTTGTTATTCCAGGCCCCTTGCCCTCCAAATAAATTTCATAATTTGCTTTTCCAATTAGGTAAAAAAAATTGCTGTTGTAATTTTTATTGGGATTATATTAAATCTGTAAATAAATTTAGGTAGGAGAGACATCTTAATGATGTTTATTCTTCTAATCCATGAACATGACATATTCTTCTATTTATTTAGGTTATCATTGATTTCCTTCAACAATGTTGTGAAGTTTTCTGTGTGCAAGTCTTTTACATCTTTAGCTATGCTTATTCCTATATGTTTCTTCTTTTAGCTGTTATTGAAAATGGAATTTTTTCTTGATTTCTACCTCAGATTGCTCATTATTAGTGTATGGAAATGCTACTGGTATATCCATGATGATCATATATGCTGTCACTCTTCTTAACTCATTTATCAGCTCTAGAAGCTTTGTTGGAGTTTTTCAGTGCTTTCTCCATATAGGAAAATGTTATCTGCAAATAGTGAATATTTTACTTCTTTTTCTTACATAACTGCATGAGCAAGTATTTCTAACAAAATGTTAAATAAGAGTGATGACAGTGGGCATCCTTTTCTTGTTCCAAATCTTAGAGGGAAAGCCTTTAGTATTTCACCATTGATTATGATGTTAGTTGTAGGTTGTTCACATATATCCTTTACCATTGCGATGAAGTTTCCCCCTATTCCAATCTTTTGAAGTATTTTTATAAATAAATGATGATGTATTATGTAAAATGCTTTTTCTGAATCAATACATATCATATTTAGATTTTTCTTTTGATTTGTTAATGTGCTGTATTATATTGAATGATTTCATTACATTGAACCATCCATGCAGAACAGGGTTAAAACCCACTTGATCAAGGTGTATAACTCATTTGATGTGCTGTTGAATATGATAAGCATGTATTTTGTTGATTTTAACATCTAATTTCATTAGAGTGGTCTGTAGATTTCTTTTCTTGTGGTGCCTTTATGTCATTTTGTTTTTAGGGTGATGTTTCCAACATAGAATGAGTTAGTAATGTTCCTTCACTTCTATTGTTTTAGAAATGTTTATGCAGGTTTAGTATTAGTTCTTTCTGGAATGATTGGTAGAATTCACCCATAAAACCATCTGGTCCTAGGTTTTCCTTGGATTGGAGATTTTTGATGACTAATTAAAACTCCTCACTTGTGATTTTTCAGTTGAGTTCAATAATTTCTTCTTTCATCAGTGTAGGTTGCTTGGTGTGTTTCTAGAAATTTGTCCATTTCATCTAAGTTATCCATCTCATTGACATATAATATTTCAAAATATCCTCTTACAATACTCTTTATTTCTGTGTGATCAGTGCTGATATGCACGCTCCCCTTTTGTATTGCATTTATTTGTATCTTCTCTCTTTATTTTCTTTGTTAGTTTAGATAAGGGTAAGCCATTTTAATTAATCTTGTCAATGAACCAGCTTTTGATTTTGTTAAATTTTTCTAGTGATATTTTTCTTCTCAATTTCATTTAGTTCTGCTGTAATCTTTGTTATTTCCTTCTTTCTGCTTTCTTTGGGATTACTTTGTTTTCCTTTTCCTATTTCCTCCATGTGTTCAATTAGGTCTTTGATTTTAGCTCTTTCTATTTTTTTAATATAGGTATTTCTGGCTATAAAGTTCCCGTTCTGCACTGCTTTTGCTGAATCCCATAGGTTTTGATATATTGTGTTCTCATTTTCATTCATTTCAAGGTTGTTACTTATTTCTTTTGCAATTTCCTTCTTGACCCACTGATTCTTTAATAAGAGTGTGTAGTTTAACTTCAATATAATTGAGCCTATTTTGATCTTCTATCCTTACAACACAGTGAAGTAGTGTTTCTATTTCTCCACATCCTCTCCAACACTGTAAGATTTTGTTCAATACTGTCCATTCCTTATGGTATGAGATAATATCTACTTGTCATTTTGATATGCATTGTTTGAATAGCTAGTGATGTTGAACATCTTTTCATGTGTCTTTTGGCAATTTGTATTACCACCTCAGAAAACGATATGTTCACTTCTTTTGACCATAATTTAATGGGGTTGTTTGTCACTTTTCATTAAGTTGTGTGATCTCTTTATGTAATAAAGAGATCATTCCCTTTACAGATATATGGTTTCCAAATATTTTTTTTTCCCATTTAGTAGGCTTCCTTTTCACTTTTTTATCAAACTATTTTGAAGAATAAAAGTTTTTAATTTTGAAGCACCCCATTTATCATTTTTTCCTTTTGTTGCTTCTGATTTTTGTGTAAGTTCCAATAAACTGACCCCAAGCACAAGATCTTGAAGATGTTTCCTTACATTTTCTTCTAAGAGTTTTATGGTTCTAGTTTTTAAATTTATTTCTTTAATCCATTTTGAATTAATTTTTGTGTAAAGTGTGAGAGAGGGGTCCTCTTTGTTTCTTTTATATTTTTATATCCAGTTTTCCCAGAACCATTTGTTGAATAGCCTATTCTGACCCAGCTGACAGGTTTTGACAACCTTGTCAAAAATCACTTGACCATAGATGTGAGGGTCTCTTTCTGAATTCTCAATTCAATTCCCTTGGTCAACGTTTTTATCATTATGCCCATATCATGCTTTTGTTTTTTGTTACCACTGAAGCTAGATAAGATGCTACCTAAGTTTTTGTCAATTTTTTAATGTTCTAAAAAAACCACCTTTTGGTTTTGCTAATTCTTTTTATTGTTTTTTGTTGTTGTTGTTGTTGTTTTCAGTTTCATTTACTTCTGCTCTAATCTTTATTTAATTCCTTCCTCTTCCTGTGGTAATAGTTTGGTCTCCTTTTTTTTAGATCCTCCAGCTATATAGCTAGGTCTTTGATTTAAGCCCTTTCTTCTTTTTTAATGAAGAAATGAAGTCTGTAAATTTTCCTCTCAGCATTGCTCTTGCTGCACCCCATAGATTGATATGTTGTTTTCTGCATTTCATTAATCTCAAGATATTTATTGATTTCTTATGTAGTCTTTTCTTTGAACCGCTGATTATTTAAGAGTGGGTTGTTTAATCTTCATGTATTTGTGAATTGCCCCTTTTTCTACTTGTCGTTGATGTCCAGCTTTTATAACCTTATATTTATAGAAAGCATTTTGTATAATTTTGATCTTTTTATATTTATTGTGGCCTAGTTTGTGGCCCAACATATGATCTATCTTGGAGAATGAACCATGAGCCCTTAAGAAGAATGAATGTTCTGCTGTTTTGGAATGCAATGTTCTGTATATGTTTATTAGGTTCATTTATCTTATATTCAAATTCTCTATGTCTTTTATTGATTATCTGCCTAGATGATGTATCCAATACTGAGAGTGGTGTATTGAATTCTCCAACTATTATTCTAGACACATTTTTTTCTAGTTTCAGTTTTGCATGTTTTTGCCTCATGTAATTTGCAGCATTCTCTTTAGGTGCATATACATTTATGATCATTATTTCATTCTTTTGAATTGCCCCTTTTATTAATATATAATGACCTTCCATTTCTCTAATAACAGTTTTGCTTTGAAAGTCTATTTCAGCTGATATAAGTATAGCTATTCCAGCTTTTATGTGGTTACTGCCTGCACTGAATATCTTTATCCAGTCTTTCACTTTCAATCTATTTGTATTCTTGGTTCTAATTTGAGTCTTTTGTAGACAGCATATAGGTGTCCCATATTTTCTTATACATTCTGCCAGTCCATGTCTATTGATTGGAGAGTTTAATCCATTAACATTCAGTATTATTACTATAAAGTTAATACATTCTTGAGCTATTTCAACCTTTGGTTTTTCCACACTCATAATCTTCATTTCTTCACACTACTCCAGTGCTTTCCTTTCTGTCTCTTCATTTCAGCTGCAGAACTCCCTTTAGTATTTCTTGTAGAACATGTTACTTGTTGATGTAGTCTCTCAGTTTCTTTGAGTATGCTATAAATCTCACTTATTTTTGAAGGACAATTTTGCCAGACAAAGAATTTGGGGCTGAAAATTTTTCTATTTCATTACATTGAATATATCATAACACTGTCTTCGAAATTCCAGGGAATTTTTTTTATTTCAACTTAAAAAAGTAAAATAACAGACAAAAGGAATCTTAACAAATTATGGAAGGATACTTTGAAAAATCCTGCCTAGACACATTTGTCTTATTAAATACTAAACACAAACTCAGTTGTTTCTCCAGTGTTCTGAAAGATGATAAATGAACACGGACTGATTAAATGACATGACTCAGGTCTCCTTGTTAATGAAGAAAGTGAAAACAATGTTTCATCATGTATACATATGATAAAATTAATTCCAATACCATATACCCCTATTATCCTTTTTATATATTTTTTAATTTTTTGAAAGAAGTTGTAGGTTACATAACGTTTACTAAAAAAAAAAAACAATTGGAAACAAAAAATTATTATACTGACAGAAAAAATAGCATGCTTTTCATAGAAAAAAAATATATAGGGAACTCGGTCACACCCTACTACCTCTCAGTCCCAAACTCTCCCCCATCATCAACATCTTTCATTAGTGTGGTACATTTTTTACAATTGATGAGCACATATTTATAGCATTGCTACTAATCATGGTCTAGAGTTTACATTATGATTTACACTTTGCCCCACACAATTTTATAGATTTTGACAAAATGTAAAATGGTCTGTATCCATCATTGCAATGTCATGTAGAACAATTCCAATGTCTTGAAAATGACCCATGTTACACCTGTTCTTCCCTCTCCATCCCCTCAGAACTTCTGGTGAACACTGTCTTTATATCAATGTTGTACATTCTTCCATTACTGCAATAATAAGTCTACTTTAGTCCATAGTTACATTCTCCCCTTATGTTTGTTCATTTTTCAATCCTGAGGATTTTGGGATGATGAAGCCTACTCTGCTTCCAATTGAGATGAGGCTCAGATCCAAAGGGGAGATAGATGGAACTGTCTTGATTGCAGTTGCATATACTCTCAGTTTCTTGAGATGGGTAATGTCCACCATCACCTTTTTGTTGGTTGTCCTAAGGAAGTCCAATCAACTGAATAGGAGGTGTCAGCTGCACTTTGCTGAGTTTCAGGTTTCAAATGGCATGTAAAGAGTCAGACTATTAAAAACTGTGTGATATATATTTAATGGGAATCGTGCTACTTATTGGTTCAAATAAAATTGGCAGAAGAACCATGTGAATGAAAAGTAGAAATAAGTCTAACTCTGGTACATTTGGGTGATAGGTTGTCTTATATTCCAAGATATGGCCCACCGATAGGATGACAAATTCCTGAGGTTTTCTACCCTTACCTATAATGTCTAGATGGTCTAGAGCTCTCAGGATCACTGCTGCTTGAAGCATTGTTTCCTGTGGAAGTCAATGAGAACCTCCTGAGTTGTGCATAAGCATAACATCTGGAATGACCTGCTGACTCACTTTGAAATCTCTTAGTCATAAAAAAAATATTTATATTTAATATTTCCCATTTTAGCCATGGTCTTTTTCCAAGTGAACTGTTGGTTAGTGCTTGGTAACAATGCCTTTGCACCAGGGAGGATTATCCCTAAGAGTCCCTTTCCCCAATGAGTGGAATGTTTTGAGTTTATATGCTGAGTTTTTCTTAAACAGATGACTCATTTGAGCAACAATGAGGCTGTCCAAAGGTAAATATTAGGCAATATGTTACTAGGCTAAGTTTCAATTTTGGAAGAAAAATGTTCAAAAGTACAAGCATCAGTTTCAAGGACATCTTGTATTTTTCTGTCTCATTTGGTAGACATTGCCTGTGTTAGTCAGCCAAAGGGGTGTTGATGCAAAATGCCAGAAATATGTTGGGTTTTATAAAAGGTATTTGTTTAGGGTAGAATTTCACTGTTACAAGGCCAAATAATTGGCATTATTACCAGTTACCAGGTGAGCATTTCTTCCCTACCAAAGGCCATTTCCATGTGTTGAGCAAGACAGCTGCCAATGTTTGCCAAAATTCCAGATTCTGGGGCTATTTTCTTCATGTGGCACCATTTCTCTCTGGGCTCAACTCCTCTATTTCCTCCACAAGGTCATCTGTAGTCTATGAGGCTCTCTAGGCTTTACCTCTCTCCACAAGGCCAGCTATAGACTCTCAGGCGAATGACTCATCTCTTTTCCTGCGGCCTTCTCTTCTTCCTCACAAACAAGCTCTCTTATTTCACGGGACTCCAGCTCAAGACTCCAACATCAGAACTATTCCAACTTGGTCCTTTGCCATGCCTTTTATATTTGATTCCCCATGCACCAAGAAGTGGGGCTCAATGCCCTACTGATAGGCAATAGTCAATGCCCTAATCATAACTTAATCATGCCCAGATAAACAGACCAGTTTACAAGAATAATCCAATATCTATTTTTGGAATTCATAACTATATCAAACTGCCAAACTGCTACACTCCACCCTCTGAATTCCAAAAATACATTACAATGTTCAAAAAACCTTAAATCAGTAACAATGCAAGTACAAAATCATATTATAATCATTTGAAAGAAATGCAGTTCATCTGGGGGCAAAGTCCTATCTTCTGTAGACGTCTGAAACTTACAAAACCATTTAACTGTTTACAATACACTAATGGAAAGACAAAAGATAAACATTTTCTTTACCATAAGAAGAAATTGGGATGTTAAACTTAAGTCATGGATGCTCTACAGTTCAGTAATCCTGCAGGGCATCTCCATTCAATTTCAAGTCTGAGAGTCCTTCTTAAGATGATGGCTTCTTCTCCTTGGTGCCACATGGGAGGCCACACTTTCCACAGGTTTGCCCAGTGGCAATTTTCTTGGTTATACCCTCATCTCATCAAGCACCTGGGTGTTGACTAAGCTCTAGACCTCATCCTTCAAGTGTTGGGTGATTGCCACATCTTACCCAATCTTTGGGTTAGTGTCTTAGCATCCCTAGTACAGTGAGGTGAAGACAACATTCCTCCTAACCTTTGGCATACAGGCTCAACCCTCTCAGAGCAATGAGTTTACCCCCTAGCCTTTCCTAATTCATGGGGGACAGGTCTAACCTTCTCAGACCTATGGCATGCTGACCTTAACTGACCTAGTCCTTGAGGAATGTGTTCCTCCTTTCCTGCACCCTGGCATAGAAAAACTCTCCCAGAACATCAGGTGGGAACATCCACCCTCTTCAAATGCTGTGGCAAGCTCACTCTCTCTGTACACATGGGTGGGCCTCCTCTCTTGGCCCAAGGTGATGTCTTAATTCCAGATCTCAGCTTCATGGTTTTCTTTTTAAAGCTGTTTGTCCTTCACTCTGTCCTTTCCATGTTCCTTTTAGTCCAAGCTGAAAGTGGTTTTGTTTATACAGTACTCTCAAAAATGTTGTTGGTTTAGCATGCAAGAAGCAGGGGTCCAAGCAATCAGACAGTAAGACTTTCCACAAGTCTTTCTGAGATAACTGCATCTTCAATCTTGATTTAAAAATTCCAGGTTTAGCTAAGTCTTCAAATGGGGCACTTTCATCTGGGAACTTTATTTCCAGAGGCTTGGAATTTCCAGAATCAGTTTCTGTTTTCTTTGTGCCCAAGAGCTCAGTCCTTAGTTTATTTCACTCATTAAGTATTTTGCTATAAGCTGCAAGGAGAAGCCAAGCCACACTCTCCAAGTTTACCTTGGAAAGTTCTTCAGCTAAATTCTCAGGTTCACCATTTTCAAATTCTGTCTTCCATTTAAGACAAGGAATTAATATTGCTATGTTATCTGCAACTTTAAAACATGGATCACCTTTCCTCTAGTTTCCAATAAGTTTCATCATTTATTTCTAAGACATTATAGAAAGTCTCTTTAGTGTCCATATTACAAACAACAGTGTCTTCAAAGCATTGTAGATCTTTTCTACTAAGCATCTCACAATTCCTCCAAAAAATACCCCTTATCCATTTATAAATCCATTCCAACATTTTGGTAATTGCAAAATCACTACTTCATGCCTCGATACCAAATTCTGTATTAGTCTGCCAAAGGGGTGCTGACCAGAAATCAGTTCATTTCAATAAAGGGTATTTATTTGGGGTAGAAGTACACAGTTACCAGGCCATAAAGCTTAAGTTCCTTTCCTCACCAAAGTCCATTGCCACATTTGGAGCAAGACAGCTCAGGCTGACAGAGTTCAGGCTTCTTGGGTTCTGCTCATCCCAGGGCTGAGTTTCTCTCCGGGCTTAGCTCCTTTGTTTCCTCCACAAGGTCAGCTGTAGAATATGAGGCTGTCTAGGCTTTCCTTCTCTCCACAAGGCCAGTTGTGAACACTCAGGCAAGTGGCTCGTCTCTATCCGGAACTTTCTCTCCATCCTCAGGACCAAGCTCTCTTACTTCCCGGGACTCCAGCGCAAGACTCCAAGACTCCAACAGCAGAACTGCTCCAACTTTGTCCTTTGCCATGCCTTTTATATTTGATTCCCCACCCACCAAGAAGTGGGACTTAGCACCCTACTGATGTGGGCCAGTCAATGCCCTAATCATAACTTAATCATACCCAGATGAGCAGACCAGCTTACAACTATAATCCAATAACTATTTTTGGAATTTATAACTATATCAAACTGCCAAACTGCTATACTGTGCATGTACTGTAGACTTTTCTTGCCACTCTAATTGAGAATGTAGCATGACTCCACAGAATGGGAATTCCATATTCTGTCCGTTATTATTTGGTTCTCCAAATAATATGATTTCTTATGATTTTTTTCTTTCAATCTGTTAAAGTAGTATATTACATTGATTGATTTTCTTAAGATGAACCATTCTTGCATATGAGAGATATACTTTGTTTGATATGCTGTTGTATATGATTACCAAGTATTTTGGTGAGGATTTAGCATCCAGTTTGATTAGAGACATATTGGTGTATAGTTTTCTTTTCTTGTAGCATCTTTTTGTGGCTTTGGGTTTAAGGTGATGTTGGCACTCTAGTGTGAATTAGGCAATGTCCCTTCACTTCTATTTTTGAAACAGTTTAATCAGGATTGGTGTTAGTTCTTTAGAGAAAGATTGGTAAAATTCACTTGTGAAGCCATCTCTTCTTGGGCTCTTCTTAGTTGAGTGGTTTTTGATTGGTACTTGTGATTTGTGTATTCTAATCATTATTTTTTTCATCAATGTAGGCCACTTGTGAGTATCTAGAAATTTGTCCATTTCATCTAAATTATCCACCTTGTTGGCATACAGTTTTTCATAGTATCCTCACATGGTATCCTTTATTTCTGTGGGAACAATAAATATATTACCTTCCTCATATTTATATTATGTGTTTAAATCTTCTCTTTTTTCTTAGTTAGTCTAGCTAAGGGATTATCAATTTTATTAATCTTCCCAAAGTACCAGGTTTTTGTTTTTGTTAAAAAAAATTAGTATTTTTTTATACTCAATTTTATTTAGCTCTGCACTTATCTTTATTTCCTTAGTTCTGCTTACTTTGAGATTAGTTTGCTCTTTTTGTGGTTAATCCAGGTGTGCACTTAGGTCTTTGATAACAGCTCTTTTTTATCATAAGAATTTTTGGCTATAAATTTCCCTTTCATCTCTTCATTTGCTGCAAATCATATGTTTTGATGTTTTATTCTCACTTCCTTTCATTGCAAGTTGGTTACTGATTTCTTTAGCAATTACTCCTTTACCCACTGATTGTCTAAGAGTATGTTATTTAACCTCCATATCTTTGTGCCTATTCTGGTTTTCTTACCCTGATTACTTTCCAATTTCTTTCCATTGTAGCCAGAGTAATTATTTGTATAATTTCAATCTCTTTGAATTCATTGAGACTTGCTCTGTTATGAACATATGGTCTATTCTGGAGAATGATCAATGTGTGCTTGAGGAAAATATGTATACTGCTGTTTTTGGGTGTAATGTTCTGTATATGTCTATTAGATCTAGATCTTCTAACATATTACTCCAAGTCTCTATTTCTTTATTGACCTTCTGTCAAGATATTCTGTCTAATGGTGATAAGGTATTAAAGTCTTCCAGTATAATTGTAGAGGCATGTATTTCTCGACTTAGCTTTTCCAATGTTTGCCTCATATATTTTGGGGCACCCTGGTTAAGTGCATAAATGTTTATGATTGTACTTCCTTCTTGATAGATTACCCTTTTTATTCATATATAGTGTCCTTATTTGCCTGTTACAATAGTTTTGCACTTGATGTTTATTTTGTCTGATATTAATATAGCTACTGTACCTTTTTTTGTTACTATTTGCATGTAAAAATGTTTTCAGACCACTCACTTGCAACTTCCTTGCATCCCTTGCATCTTAAAATGTTTCTTGTAGACAGTATATAGATGGGTTATATTTCTTTATTCATTCTATCACTCTGTGCTTTTTGATTGTAGAGTTTTTTCCATTAACATTTATGTGATTTCTTTCAAGGCAGTATCTACATTATCCATTTTCTTTTTATGGATATATATGTAATATTTTGTTTTTATTTTTTTTTAACTTTTTAGATATTCTTACTAATAATCTTCCTTTATACTCTCTCCTTCAACCTTCTATCCTCTTTTTCATTTCAAACTGCAGAACTCCCTTTAATATTCCATGAAGTGCAGGTATCTTGTTGGCAAGTTCTCTTAATTTTTGTTTATCTGTTAGTATTTTGAATTTTCCCTCACATTTTCTTTCATTCACTACTTTTTTTTAAAGAAAAATTAGATTACATGAACATTACATAAATAATACAGTGGATTCTCATATGCCTCATTCCCACACACTGTCAGACTTTCTTACATTAACAACATGCTTCATTAGTGTGGCACATTTGTGACAACTGATTAACATCTATTGAAGCATTGCTACTAACTGTGGACTATAGTTTATATTATAGTTTACAATCTGTCCCACAGAATTTGGTAAGTTAGGACAAAATATATAATGACCTGTATTCATCATTGCAATGTTATTTAGGAAAATTCTAATGTCCCCAAAAGGCCCCTCTATAGCACCTATTCTTCCCTATTTCCCCCTCAGAACCTTTTATGGCCACTGCTTTATATTAATGAAAAAAGTTCTTCCATTTTTAGAATAATAATAAGTCTATAATAGAATAAGTCTAATTTAGTCTATTGTCAATTCCCCAAACTTGAGGATTTTGGGATGGTTTTACCCATTCTGCTTCTAATTTAGAGGGATCTTAGATTCCATGTAGCAGATGAATGTAACTCTTTTGCTTGCAGTTGCAGACATTCTGTATTCCTTGGGATGGCCGATGTCCATCATAGTCTCCTTGTTAATTTTCCTGGGTGAATTCAATGAAGTGCAGAGTAGGTGTTGCAATTCTGCTGAGATTCAGTGCTCAACCGGCATATTGGTGGATGAAAGATTTAAGGCTCTGAGACATATATTTAACAAGTATAGTGATAATTATAAGTTCAAATTAAAGGAGCAGAAAAGTCATATGTAGGGCAAATATAAATGAGTCTAACTCTGCTACACTGGTGAGCATAAATTTCAAAGTAAGGCCCACTGGCATGGTGCTGAATTTCTGAGCTTCTCTGCCTTGCTTATGTTGTCAGGATGTCTCTAGAGTCCTCAGAAGCCATGCTATTTGAGGTTTTACTTATTTTGGCATTCAGTGAGATCCTGCTGAGTTGGGCAAAAGCTTAACCTCTGTAATGACATCCTGGCTCACTTTGAAGACTCTTAGGCATAAAATTCATTTCTCTTTACCGCTTCCCCCTTTTGATCAAGGTCTTTATAACAGATTTATTGCTAGTTGGCACTTGGTAATAATCCCTCAGTGCTAGGCAGGCTCATCCCTGGGATTCATCGCCCATGCTGGGAACAGCATAGTGTATTTATATGCTGAGTT
>JAQZBX010008785.1:0-47380 GCA_029593785.1 Cabassous unicinctus | reverse complement strand
TGCATCAGCTCACCGCGCTGCGCGGGCTGGCTTGCCTTCACCAGGAGGCCCCGGGAATCGAACCCGGGGCCTCCCATATGGTAAACGGGAGCCCTATCGATTGAGCCACATCCGCTTCCCTGTACATCTTCTTTGGAGAAATGTCTATTGAGATCCTTTGCCCATTTTTAAATTGGGTTATTTGTCTTTTGTTATTGAATTGTAAGAGTTCTTTATATATTCTAGATAAAAGTCTCTTATCAGATATATGATTTACAAATATTTTCTCCCACTGTGCGAGTTGTTTCTTCATTTCCTTGACATATTCCTTTGACACATAAAAGTTTTTTTTTTTCTTTTGATGAAGTCCAGTTTATCTATTTTTTCTTTTATCACTTGTGCTTTTGATGTCACATCAAGACCTTGCCTGACCCAAGATCACAAAGATTTACTCCTATACTTTCTTCTAAGAGTTTTATAGCTTTAATTCTTACATAAGCCCAAGATGTTTAAACAGAAGATTAAGAGGTTTTCCCTCAGTACGTAAAGAGGAGCGTGGGCAGCATCACAGCAGGCTTCCTTGGGTATCTGGCATCAGGGAAGGAAGCAGACCCCGGGAGGAGGGTACATGTGTTCTCAGAAACATAGGTCTGCTCCCGAGGTAGAACTCACTGGAAGCGCATTCCTATGCACATCGGCATGTGCACATCACCTTGTGAGCTCTTGCTGGATGTCAGCCACTTTGCTAGGCACTGGGTTGGCAAAGATTAAAAAAGAAAAGTCAGTTACTGCCTCGAGGAGCGCCGTCCAGCCAGGGATGCAGACTAATGAGCAGGCCATTACCCCGTGGTGAGGCTAGTGGGGAGAGACGGAGCTACTCCCAGCTGTTATGTTGTACAGAAGGGGCCGCCTCACCTGGCTTGGGAAGGACGGCGCGGGGGTGGGGTGGGGTGGGGTGGGATTAAAGCCAAGGGGGGAAAGGGCACCACTGGGGGATGGAGATTGAGAGGAAGGGACCCAGGGAGGGCAGGGAAGAGGAATCCAGGAGCAAGACGGAGGGGAGGGGGCTTCAGAGGTGGCAGAAGTGATCAGAATCAAGGCGGGGTCCCCTGGCTGTGGCCATGAGGGGCTGTGAGTGAGGAGGCTTTGCATGAGCAGTTTCCATAGAATTGCAATGTGTTGAGGGTAAAGTTGGAACATGAGACTGTGAAGACAGCGGATAATGACCTCTCTTGAGACATTTGGATCAGAAGAAGAGAAGGCAAGTCAGATGGAAGCTGGAGGAAGTAGGGGGCCCAGGAAGGATTGTATTACGATTAGGGGAACTTGGAAGGGGGGCATCCAACAGCCCAGGGATCTGGAGTCACTGAGATGGAATGAGGTCAAAGGCACAGGTGGAAGGGTCAGTAAAAGAAATAACTTTCTAACTGTAGACTGGACTTCACAACATGACAGTCTCCCCATTTCTAGAGATATTTGAGGAAAAAAAAAAGCTGTCTGCCTGTCAGAGGTGTTATACTGCAAATTCCTGTGCAGGGAGGGAAAGGGAATTGGCCTAGATAAGGGATGGCAGACACCTGGGAAGCATGCACAATTGTTCTCTCCTGTGCCATGACAGGCATCGCTAATTGATCACGGCACTCCCAGCACAGCGCTCCAGACAGCCTCTAATAATCCATCGAGTTAGCCTATGAAATGCAGCCTTTTTGCTCTTCCTGAACCAGGCTTCCGAATCTCCTTTCCCTTCTCTAAAGTGGGTCCATTTCTTCCGGCTGTAGGGAAGGCTTATGAGATCAGCTACGTGAGGCTGAAGTTCCACACCAGTCGCCCCGAGAGCTTCGCCATCTACAAGCGCAGCCACGCGGGTGGCCCGTGGGAACCCTACCAGTACTACAGCGCCTCCTGCGAGAAGACCTACGGCCAGCCCGAGGGCCAGTTCCTGCGCCCTGGCGAGGACGAGCGCGTGGCCCTCTGCACCTCCGAGTTCAGCGACATCTCCCCGCTGAGTGGGGGCAACGTGGCCTTCTCCACCCTGGAGGGCAGGCCCAGCGCCTACAACTTCGATCAGAGCCCTGTGTTGCAGGTCAGGGAGGAGCGGGTCTCACAGGGACTGGGCCGCGGCTGCGGGCAAGACGCCTGGGTCAGGGTGACCCCAGGAAAGTCTCTGTGGCAGGGCATATGGGGCCCTGTTCCAACGTTAAGCAGCAGAAGCCTTTGTCACATCTAAATCTTTTGTGGATGCCCGATGCTGAAATAGATGAGAGTTGAGCAGAATTGTCCCTTCCCTGGTCCCCTGCAGTAGCACCCTGTGGCCCCAGGAGCCCCATGACAGCTCCCAACTAACCTGACCCCTTCCTTATACAGGTGGGGAAACTGAGGCCTGGAGAAGGGAAGGGATTTACCGGGGGCACACATGATTTGGTGGAAGGCCCAGATCAGAACCTGAGTGTCCAGACTTCCAGCTGGTGCCTTTTCCGGAACTCCTTGCCTGGAGGGCCTTTCCCTCTGTGAAATGACAATAGCGCCTGCCCTGTGTGTCTCCAAGGGCTTTTATGAGGAGAGCATGGGAAACGTGAAAAGAGCATGAGCTTTGGAGTCAGAGCCCTGGGTTCGATGCAGTAAGGCAGGGCTGTCCAACAGAACTTTCTGTGATGATGGAAATGGTCAATATTGACGTTGTCCAAGACAGCAGCCACCGGCCACATGTGGCCATTGAGCACTGCGACTGAGGAAATGAATTTTTCATTTTAATTAACTTTAATTTAAATATTCGCATGTGTCTAGCAGCTGCCACGTTGGGCCGTGCAGCTAAGGGACAGTGGCAGTGTATCCCCCAGGTGGCCAGCGCAGTGCGTGGCACATAGGAGTTGCTCACTCATGCTTTGAAAATAAAGTTGCCAGCAAGTTGCTGTTCTTAGGGCAGAGAGGGCAGTGGGCTGCTGGCTGAGTCCTTCGATGCAGGGCCCCCAGCCCACCTGGGAGCATTTACGTCAAATGTGTGCCAAGAGCCATCATCCGCAGCCGTGCTGGCCTGTTGGACGTTGCTGGGCATGCTTGGGGAGCGGGGGCCCCCTGGTCCAGTTCCCTGGTGTCACACAGGCTTCTGCCCAAGTAAGACGGCCATCTTCTTCCCATGAGATGCACAGCACCTCCTCTGTCTACCTGGGTCAAGCGGGTGGGGGGGCTGGGGTTAGGACCTGGCTTGTTTCCAGAGGGCAGCTGTGTCCTGCCTGGCTGCACAGCATAAGATGCAGCCTTACATTTCCAGAAACCCAGGCCTTGCTTGTCCCATTAAAAATGTTCACATGCCATCACCATGATTTTGTTGAACATGACAGCTTCTCCTCCGTGGGATCTAAGCTCCATAGATTAGGAAACATAAACAGAGGTTACGCACAGAGGGCCAGGCCCCCTGATCAGCCTTTGCCTGTGCTGCTGCCACCCCCCAGAGAGGCTTAAGCTGAGACCCTTGGCTGCAGGGCATGTTCTCACTTGGAGGCCGTTGCCTCCTATGTCCTGGACATTGTCCCTGATGGAGAAACAACCTTGCAGAAATGTCCTCCTGCTGCTCCCAGGCAGAAGCTGAGGTCAGAGAAGGACAGAAAAAGGCAAGGCACTTTCTCTCTCGTCACCCTCCCTCTGGGCACATTGGGATGGCACTTCCTCGGAAGACATGGAGCATTTCTGGTTGGGAGGCTGGGAGGTAATGAAAGCTGTGCAACTGCTGGGTTTCGGGCTCCTCTGTTCCCCACACATGGGCCAAGCACCCTGGAGAGAAGGCCGACCTGTCCAGCCCGGAATCAGGCCACTGGGGTTGAGTGGCTTAGATCCACCTCTGTGGTGCTGGGTGGAGCAGAATTGTTGCTCTGTGGAACCAAAGCTCTCTGCCTCCTGCTTCTCCTTAACACCACCTTCTGGAAACTCCAGAACCCACTCGTGATTTTAGCTGGGGCCATTACAAGTTGCAGAAGTCTGTTGCCTGGATACAGCTTCAGTATGCCCTAACATGACCTGTTTAAGGCACCAGGGAGTGTGCCCTACAATTTGGGCTAAGGAAGAACAAATTCCTGGTGTCTCAGGAACAGTCTGATGCCATTCCTTCACTGTCACTGTCACTGTCCTTGCAGACAGTGGAGCTGGGCATAGGCCAGAAAGTGGATGCAGGAGCCCAGAGGAGGTGTCCTGCCCAGCTCTGCCACTAATGGACTGCCACTAATGCCCTGGTACAATGAGTGCGTTGGGGTAGACAGTGAAGGCTGGTTAGCCTAGTGGTTAAAGCCTGGGCCCTGGGGTTAGATAGAGCCAAATCCTAGTCCTGCCATGTACCTGCTGTGCAACCTGGAGCAGAATACTTACCTATGCTGAGCCTCAGTCTCCTCACCTGTAAATGGGGATAATAACAGTACCTGCCTCACGGGGTTGTTGTGGGGAGCCAGGGAGGTGGTGAATGCAACATGCCTGAGCCATAATGATCACACTGTCAGTGCCAGCTGCTGCTGGTCCTGCTGGCCTGCCAGCTCTGACATCCAATTTGGTTTGAGTTCTCTAGGTGGCACTTTTTCTGAAGAAGAACTAGAAGAGCAGTGCCTTCAGCTGTGCATTGCTGGATTTCCCCAGCCGAGGCCTTAGATCCTCACTCCTCAGCTGGTTCAGCGGCCAGCAGCTTCAGCCTCGCCTGGGCACTTGTTAGAAATGCAGATCCTCAGGCCCCACCCCCGCCTTCTGCACCACACTGAAGCCCCGGGTGACCTAAGTGCACACTCACATTTGGGAAGCACAGCCTTCGGTGACGTGATGGGGACCTGCAAACTCAAGCACAAATTCCACTTTGTTTTGAGACTCCCAATGACGTTTGCTAGTCCTGGGCCCCTCCACCTCCCCGGCTGCAGTGTCCTCAGGCAGGAGCCCTGGGTCCCAGGCACTGGGCTCAAGAGTTGCTGAGTTCAGGGGGAGCTGGAGAGGTCCCACTAACCTGAGTCATGCTGGGAAGAGAAGACAGACTTTTCCAGGAGCTCATTTTCTGTAATGATGGGCCTGATTGCTAAACCAGAGGCTCCTGGGCTGAATTAAAATGATTAAAATTCAGCTGGAGCTACCTCTCATTATAACAGCAGGCAGATGAAAATGTCAGCCTTCGCGTGACTGCTCCACTTCCTCACCAAACGCTTCCACGGGCCAACTGTTCGTTCAGTTGTTACCGTAAGCATGGCCGTTTCCAGTAGAAAGGCCCACCTAGTCCTGCACTACAAAGGAGAAACATTTCTCTCAGTGAGAAGGTGGTTTATTGCAAGTGCACAAGCAAGGGACTGGGGGAGTCTTCCCCCAAACCAGTTCAAAGTGAGAGGAGGGGCTAGGGTTTTATAGGGGGAGTAAGGGTTGAGGATCAAGTGATGACTGAGCAATGCATTCCTGCCTTGTGGGTGAAGACGCTGGGATTTTTTTACAGGGTCTCCTGTGCTATCTCCTGTATGCAAAATTTCTGATGTCCTGGTTCACAGCCTTTTTTTCTCAGGGAAATTGCAGATTTTCTGGGCTATAAGGTGCACCTGGCACCATTCTGTGATTTTTGCGGAGATGTTATCTTATTCCTGAATTTCCTGGGAGTAGAACTGGGAAGTTCTGGTTGTTGTCCTTCTAGGAACTAGGAACAAAGAGTAAACTAAGATTAGGTTAATAGAAAACCTGCTCAACTAGACCTGGGGAAGGTATTTGAATTTTTCAGAGCTGCTTAAGAAAAGACGTTTTAAATAAACATCTTTTCCAGCTATCACAGTGATCAGCAAGTACTTATCATCGAGGACCTGCTACGTGCCAGGCAGAGGCTGAGGGCTGGATGCACAGGAATGAGGAGCTCCCCGTGCCTGCTTTCCTGGGGCTTACATCCTGGTGGAAGAGATGTCAGCTGGGGCAGATGGCCTGTCTGTGGGGCCTGATCCTCAGCATATGAGAAGCCTAGAAACCTGGGGCCTGCCCCAAGGGAGCCCAGCTGAGCAGGGGAGAGGGGTGCCAGGACACATCCCCTCTCATCTGACCTCTAGAAGGGGATTCAGGAGCTACTGGAGAAGTCAAGTGACCTGCATAACCAGGGTCGTAGGTGGGCTGCTTTGCCCCTGCCCCCCACGCCTCCAACAACACCTCCACTTATTGACCCAGTGGCAGACCCTGCTCCCAGCTGCTTGCCTTCACCACTGCTCTCCTCCAGACACCGTAATGGGTTTGGCACTATTCCTTGCCCCATTTCACAGATGGGAAAATGGAGGCTGAGACATTAAGCAACTTCCCCGAAGCTGCACAGCCTAAGTGACCCAGAACCCAGGGTGGCATGACCCCAAAGCATAGGCTCTGTATTTCTGCAGTGTTCTTAGGATCTGTCCCTGTGTGCCAGGAGGCCTCCGGGGCAGCCAGGGGACCTGCCAGCAGAGTGGGATGGGAGCAAGCCCTCAGAAACCTGATGGTGGGATCCCTTCCCCTCCAGGAGTGGGTCACCAGCACCGAGCTCCTCATCTCCCTAGACCGGCTCAACACGTTTGGGGACGACATCTTCAAGGACCCCAAGGTGCTCCAGTCCTACTTCTATGCTGTGTCCGACTTCTCCGTGGGCGGCAGGTAGGCGGGAGGCCCAGAGGGGAGGCGGGAGGAAAGCAGGACTCCAGGGACCTGGAGTCTCCTGGTGGTTGCATGGAGGGGTGAAGGAACCAGTTTTGGTGGCCCAGTGGGGAGTGGGGAGCAGGGACCCTAGGCTCTGGTCTGGCCTTCGAAGCCTTCGCAGCCCGGCCGCATCCCCCTTCCTGCCGCCTCCCCTTGCATCAGTGGTGTTGCCACTGCAACGAGCTGCTAGCCATTGCTAGACCCCCAGGCCTTTGCACCTGCTGTCCCCTCGGCCTGGAGGTCCCTTCCCCCTTTCTCATGTGGGAAATGTTACCTCCCCACCCCAGAACAGCTGCTCCCCCAACTGGTGCTCTGGTCCGATATTCTCTTACATGCGGTCACCGCACATTGTGGTTTGTCTGTTTAAGCATCTCTTCTCTCCAAGAAGCGGGGGTCACCCAGAAGACAGAGGCCTCGTCTTTCTTGCCTCCACTTCCCAGGGCCTCTCTCTCATGTGGCTGCCCGGTACTGGGTACTCGAGAAGGGCTGTGGAAGGAGGGAAGGCACAAGTCATGTTCTTCAGTATAAAGTCCATCCGGTTCCTTATTTGAAAGGAAGGATGAGTGTGGAGGAAGCAGGCGGGAGCGATGGAGAAGGCCCCTACCCCCTACCCTTGCCATCCATTTACCTGAAGAAGCAACATTCCTCGAGCTCCTGCCCTGCTCCAGGCACTGGGCAGGGAGCTGGGAAGATGTTGGGGGTCGGGGGGTGGGGTGGGGGAGGTGAGACAGACATGCCCCTGCCTCGGTTCCTGACGCCAGTGCAGCCATGTGTGGCCTGGGAGCCCTGCAGAGGGCATCTGGTCGGATCTGGGGGCGATTAGGGAAGACTTCTGGGCTCCTTCCCACGGGATTGGGGGGAATAAACTGGGTGACATTGGGGCGAGAGATAGATGGACCCTCTTGGTCCTTGTGGGTGGCTCAGAGGGTGGGGAGGGGCAGTGGGCAGCAGTGGTGAGGCTGCCACATTTGCCCAGGAGAGGGAGGTCAGGACCCCGGCCTGGGCGGGCACTAGTGGACATGGGAGGGGATGGCAGCATCAGGAGCTGCTGGAAGCACCAACTTCTTCCTGAATGCCCCCCTCCTTCCCCCAGCCCACCATCTCCATCTCGTGTCTGAGGCTTAAGTACCAGCTCTTCCAAAGAGCCTTCCCTGCCACTCCACCCTGACAGACCTCCTGCTCCTTGGCACCTTGGGGTGTGTCTCTCAGCCATGCCTCCGTGCCTTCTTCCATTCTTGTTCTGTATGTCCCCACTTTTTCCAAAAGACAGGCCCTTTCAAGCGAACCCTGATACTATCCATCTTTGCACCCTCCCCTGGGTGTGGCAGGGTGGGGTCTAGAAGCCGCTCCAGTCAAGCTGGCCCCCGCTCCTGCGTCTGGTCCTCGTTGTCCAAGAGGGGCAGTTGGGAACCCCCCTTCCCAATAGTGGCTTCACCAGGTTTGCATGGCCTGGGCGTCCTCCTCTCCTCCCCAGTGGATGTGGATTGGTACTAAACCTTCTGCTTTTCCTTTTAGAGAAGGTGAGAGTTTGCAGAACCATCATGCATAGCATACAGGATTCCCATACATCACCCCCCCACCAACGCCTTGCGTGGTTGTGGAACGTCTGTTACAATGATGAAAGGAGATCACCAACGTATTTCTGCTGACGATGGTCCATAGCTTACGTTTGGTGTGTTTTCCCCATAAGCTACCCCATTATTAACACCATGTATTAGTATTGTATGCTTGTTATAGTTCATGAGAGAATGTTCTCATATTTGAACCGTTTTTTTTTAAAGGTTTATTTTTATTTAATCCCCTCCCCCGTTTTTGTGCCCTCTGTCTGCTCTCTCTGTCCATTCGCTGTGTGCTCTCTGTGTCTGCTTGTCTTCTCTTCCCGTCTTCTCTTTAGGAGGCCCTGGGAACCGCTCCTGGGACCTCCGCTGTGGGAGAGGCACTCAATTGCTTGAGCCACCTCAGCTCCCTGGTTTGTTGTGTCTCTCGTTGTCTCTCCTCTGTCTCTTTTTGTTGCACCAGCTCTCTACACGGGCCAGCTCTGCGTGGGCCAGCACGCCATGTGGGCCAGCTTGCCTTCACCGGGAGGCCCCGGGAATTGAACCCAGGGCCTCCCATATGGTAGACGGGAGCCCAATCGCTTGAGCCACATCCGCTTCCCCATGTTTGAACTGTTAACCACTGTCCATCATCCACCACAGGGTTCACTGTTATACAGTCCCCTGCCTTGTACAGTCCATCCATAGTCTACACTCAGTGGCTCTCATTTTCATCACAGAGTTGTGCAGTTATCACCTCATTCAATTTTAGAACATTTTCATTTCTCCTGAAGGAAAAATACCGTATCCCCTTATACACCCCTCTTGTTGACCCTTAGCCTTGATAAAGTTTCTTCTTTGCCATGGATGCAAAAATATTACAACGTTGCTACCTATAGTCCATCAGCTCCACTAGTTGTGTTTTTCTCTTCCGTCAGGCTGACGCCCACTCCTGAGTTTGGCCCCCTTTACCCAAGGGGGGCAGTTGGGACCCCCCTTCCCAATGGTGGCGTCTTCAGGTCTGCACAGCCCTGGCATCCCACCTTGCTTGGCCTCCTCTCCGCCCCCCCCGCCCATGGATGTGGATTGGCACTATCCCCTCTGAATTTAAAAATATGTATTTTATTAGTCGTAAGGTTACAGAAAAATCATGCAGAGTTCTCATATACCTCCCCAAACACATCAATTTTCCCTATGAACAGTTTGCATTAGTGTGGTATCTTTGTGACAGTTGATAAAACATTATTCTAATTACGGTCACAGAGTTGTGCAGTCTCTAGTCCATAGTTTACTTTAGCGTTCACTGTGTTGTACTGTTCCAGTGCAGTAACATGCACCACCTGAAAGTAATCATTTGCAGGCATGCAGTTCAGGGGTGGTAAATACACCCACAGTGTCGTGCCCTCCGGGGCTCTGAGCGCCCACCTGGCCCTCAGGAACCTCTCCCTGGAGCTAAAGGAAAAGCTTTGTCTCCTCAGTTGCTTCTCAGCAGGGCTCTGTGGTCAGGCCGTGACTGGGGACTGGGTGCGGGCATGTCTCCCAGGTTGCCTGAGGCCAGGGAGCATCCCGGGGGCTCCCCTCCCCCTCCCCTGAGGGGTGCCATGCCGTCCCTACAGCTGGCAGGCGACCCCGGTCCCACCGGCTCTGCCCTGACCACCCTCTGCCCCTGGTAGCTCCAGCTCAGGGTAGCAGCCCATGTGGATTTCATTTCACACATGCCTATGCACAAGGAGAGCCAAGGTATTCTGAATTCTGAATGAGTCTCACCCCAGACCTCCCGTGCCTCAGGTGGCACCAGCCCCCTCCCCTCCCAGGGCCTGACCCAGAGCAGGTCACCTGGACCCCATTGGCCCCCGACTGCTCACAGCCCAGGCTCAGCAGGGCCAGGGGCCCGGCCTCCCAGGGCCCCATGCAGCCACTCCAGCTGGGGTCACAATCCTGCCAGGCACTGCGAGGGTCCAGGTGCACATGTCAGAACTCCAGCTCTAGGGACCCCCCACTCCTGCCCTCCCTCCCCTGCCCCCAGGTCCCGACTCCCTTCCTGCACTTGCGTGATCCTCCGTATGCTCAGGCTTCTGGGAATGAATGCCGGCACGGTGGCTGCCACTGGTAACTTCCCTTTTCCCCGTCAGGAACCCCAAGGCCTGCCTGTCTCCTTGGCTGTGTCATGGACAGAGAACAAGCCCACCCACTCCACAGCCTTCCTACTAATCGCCAGTGTTTGTAGAGTGTGTTCTGTGCGCCAGGCACCGTGCAAAGCCACAAGCTCTTTGAATCTTCACATCCACCATTTGTTATTACCCCCATTTTGCAGCTAAGAGAATAGAGAGGCTCAAGAGAGCTTGTGTGACCTGCCTGAAGCCCCACAGCCAGCCCCCTTTGCTCCTTTCAGAGCATGCTCCTGGCGCATGTGGGTGCCAGGGTCCTGAGAGAGGGAAACAGCTGTGTTCCTGCTCCAGGCTCTTGGGGCGGCAGGTGCTGATTGGGTCATCTCCCCATCAAACGTGAGCATGCACCACCACCACAGGGCCGGGGGGCAGAGGCCAGGGCTGTGCTGCCCAGGTCAGGGACACTGCTCTAAGGCTGGCGGGTGGAGCCAGACCTGGAGGAGGCCAGAGGTGGAAGAATTAGCTTGTGCAAAGGCCCGGGGCTTGAGGAGCCAGGAGAAGGCTGGTGTGGCTGGAGTGGGGGTCATAGGGCTAGACAGGTGGAAAATGAGGCCGGGAGACTGTCAGGGCTGTGTGGGCCACAGACCGAGTCCACGCTTCTCCCACAGCCGAGGGGAAGCTGTTGAAGGATTTGATCAGGGTGGAAACAGGGGCAGCTTTCTAAAACCCCAGCCTCCAGCATCTGCGTGGGAAAGGGAAAGAGAGGCAGGAGAGGGAGCCGGGATGCTAGGCGGCTGTTACAGGCATCGAGATGGGAGATGAAGTCAGATGGACCAGGGAGGTGGTATGGTGAGGCCAAGCACGCAGATCTGCAAGTGTTAGGACGGTGACTTGCGAGTGATGCGCCATGGGGATAAGAGTCATGGGCTTCCGTAAATCAGGGATGCTTGGGTGACCTTCCGTGAGATCAGGGCGGCTGGGAAGGGAAGCACGGGGCCCACTGCCTGTACTGTGGGGTGTCTGCACCCTCCAGCTTCTTGGAAGTGAAGCGGGCACTGGCAGTGGGGGGAGGGGCGAGGAGGATCTCTCCGTTCCTGCTCCCCCGCCAGCCGCACACTTGTCTCAGGTCAGACCTCCCGGGAGGGGCTCGCCAAGGGTGGTGGATGGTGGTGAGCTCCAGCGCCTGCTGTCAGGGGGCTTCGGGCCAGAGAACATCTGGGCCCCAGCTGCCGGAGTCGGACCACCCTCAGCCCAGCAGCTGGCTAGGAAGGCTGCTCACAGGCGGGGGACAGGTGACCCCAGCAGCCCAGTGGTGGTCCCACAATGGCCTACAGGAATTTCACTCTCCCTCCCTGGAGCCAGAGAGCTTCATGGAGGAGGGAGAGGTATTTGGAGGTATTTGCAGCAGCCCCTTGTGACATGGGAGGTCCTCGGTCACTGCCCTGCTGGACACTGTCTCCTGCGGCTACCTGGTCCCATCTTGCCCCTGCCAGAAATGCCAGGGTGGTACCTGCCCATCGGGACTCTAGCCAGAGGCCTGGTGAGGACATGAGGCCTGTACCCTTTGCAAACCGTGTCCCCACATTAAAGAAAACACTGTGGGTCCCAGCAGTGGTCAGTGAGTCCCCAACACCTGCTGAGGCCAGAGCAGAAACCTGGCTTATGGGGAGCTACCAAGTGGTCACAGAGAAGTGGCCAGGAGCTCGGGGTCTCATGGAGTCGGAGAGAATGAGATTCAGATTCTGCTGGCCTGGGCCTCAGTATCCTCATCTGTGAAATGGGGATAATGGTCTCTCCTGCCTTGGTGGTGAGGGTCCAGTGAGAAGAGGTAAGCTGCTTGCTCAGCTGGGGCTGGGTCGGGAGAAGGCTGTGGGCTGGGAGCTGTGGTCGCCCAGCCTCTCGGGACAGGGTGATGCCGTGCCGGGTCAGGCTGGGCCAAGCATGCTGTGGGCCTGTGCCTGGAGCAGCTCTCTGCTCCCACCTGCCTCACCCGTCTCCTGCCCCTGTCGCAGGCTGGGTGAGGTGGACCTATGGGCCCAGGGGCTGCCCTCAAAGGCACAGGCTCTGCTGGGGATTTGGGGCGAGTTGGGGGTTGTGTCCTGTAACGGGCAACTCTTTCTCCTCCCTCTAGACACACTTGACGGGGAACTGCATGAGGCGGCCTCGCTGGCTGCCCCCTCCCACGCCCACCACCCTGTCCCTCGCCCCGGGGGCGGAGGTGATTTCTTCCCGGGTCCCTCTCGTCCCTAGGTGGGGTTCCTCACAGGCAGAAGCAGCCTTGCCAACTGCCCTTTACCAGCTGGTGGTGGTGCACAACATCTCTCTGCCTCAGTTTCTTCATATAAGTGGGGATAATAAGCAGCTCGTGAATATGGCAGGGACTTATACATGCACAGAGCTTCAAACAGCCTTGCGCTCAGCTGTTCTCCAGGGTTCCTGCCCCCAGGCCACGTGGTAGGCGTTCCGTCAAGGTTCCCAACTGAACTGTGGAATCGGGGCTCACACCCACAGGGGCTATTTGTCCCTTGCCTGCCGGTTGCTCACCCCACAGTCTCCGGTTCCCTCTCCTTGATGTCCTTTCCCAGGTGCAAATGCAACGGCCATGCCAGCGAGTGTGGCCCCGACGCGGGGGGCCGGCTGGCCTGCCAGTGCCAGCACAACACCACGGGCACGGACTGCGAGCGCTGCCTGCCCTTCTTCCAGGACCGCCCGTGGGCCCGCGGCACCGACGAGGCCGCCCACGAGTGTCTGCGTGAGTGTCTGGCCTTGGAGCCTGGAGGGGGGGTGCAGGCCGGGAATCAAGCTCCCCTGAGACCTCGCCGTGGGTTGGCTCCTGGGTGGGCCTGGCTGCCAGCTCGGGTCTCTGGGCCCCCGTACCCCCATGGGGATGAGAGGAAGCTGAGGCAGAGCCGGAGGGACCCTTATGCAGCGGTCCTCTCCCCCGCCCCACGGACCGAGCCCACCGCGGGCTGGAAAGGCCTCCACAACTGGTTCCTTTCTATTAATTGTTCCAACCCCAGCTGCTAATCAAAACCAGGTGGCCCCAGGTCCAAGGGGGGTGCCGGACTGTCCACCCTGGCCTTCCCAAGGGCCCCAGTCCCAGTGTGCTCACGGACGTGGTAGGGATTTACATATGTACAGAGCCTGCACCAGCCTTACGCTCAGTTGTTCTCCAGAGTTCCTGCCCTCAGGAACCTAAACTCAGAGACTCACTGAGGAAAGGTGCCGCCATACCGTCTCCAGCGCCGGGGGCCACAGGGGGAGCCAGCCCTTTCCCTCCCAAGCTGGTGTGCCCGCCACCCCAGCTTCCCATGTCTCTCCCCAGCCCTGCCTTCTGTCCTCCGAAGCAGTCATCTGGTTTGCTTTAGGTTCTCCGTGTCACCAGGCTGGGATCCCGGCTGGCGCTGCTGCTGGGGGGAGGAGTGTCTTTATATGTAGGCGCCCTGACAGCTGGGCCTCTGGCAGCCAGAGCTGGGGTGGGAGGGGACAGCCTGTTCCTTGGGACAGGACGCTGTCTGCGGGAGCTGCCTCGGGGCGGCCTTGGCCCTAATGGGTTCCTGCTGCCCTCACTGGCCTGCCTCCACCAGGGAGCCCTCCCAGGGCTGAGGAGGCTGTGCTGGCTGGCTTGCCCGGCCTAAGCCCACAGCTGTGTCTGTGCCGAGGACACGAAAGGCCAGACTGCTTCTCCTGCCACGTCCTCATCCCTGTGGTCACACCACTGTCTTCCTAGTTGCCCAGCCTGGAAGCCGAGGCTTCTTGCTTAACCCCTTGCCCCTGTCATCCCCCTGTCCTGGCAGCCCCTGAGCCGCTGGATCCTGCCTCATGGACATCCTTCTAGTCCGTCTACCTTGTCTCCTGTGCAGCAGACGCCTCGGTCCAGGCCCCATCCCCTCTCCTTGCGGGAGCTGAAGGTCCCTCCTCCCTGCTCTCCCTACCCCCAGTCCTCCTCTGCCCACAGCTCCAGAGTGCAAATTCGATTATGTCTACCCCCTCCTTAAAACCCTTCCATGGATTCCCCCTTGCTCAAGGTGAAGTCCACTCACCCCGGCTGCCCAGCCTCTCTGGACCAAGCTCTGCTGACCTCTCTGAGCTCACGGCTGCCCCTGCTCTCCCCGCTGTCCTGTCACACTGCACGCTGGCCCACCCTCCCCCTGCCCCACCGCATGACATGCTGGCGCAGCACGGCTCGCTGCCGACCTCATAGCACGCCTCCCCCATACCGGTCACTGCGTGAATCTCGTTTCTTTGACGGTGCCACACTTTATCCCCTAGACTTTCACCTCCTGCCTGGGACACACCTCCTTCTCCCCATCTCCTTTGCCTGGCCACCTCCTTCTGCTCATCCTTCAGATTCAGTTTAGCTGTGACTTCCTCCAGGAAGGCTTGTCACATTACCCCCAGAGCAGTGGAGGGACCCCTTTGGGGCTTTCAGCCACCAAAGCCCCCGTGCTTCTCCTATCATAGCACTTCATCCACGGGATTTTCACTTCCTTTGCTCTCTCTGGCCTCCATCAAACTGTGGTCCACATGGGTGCAGGAATTGGGTCTGTATCATTCACTGGTACAGCCCCCTGGGCTCACCATGGGACCTAACACAGAGCTGATCCATAGTACCTAGTTTTTTAATGCGTGACTAAAGGGTGACGTGTGTTTCTCCATGAGCCTGGGTGACATGGGGCTTTGGAAGCACTGAGGACCAGAGTCACACCATTCTTATGGCTAGGCAGGTCTGCAGGAGATTTTGGAGCGAGCCAGGTGGCCAGTCTGTGGCCCAATGACCCGATGACCCGCCTCCTGGGGTGGCCCTGCTTGTCCGGGTGTATTGGTTCATGGTACACTCTTTGCTCTATGAGTGTCCTGGTTTGGATGATCAGTTGGTTGGTCTCCACATCTTTGATCAAGCTGAGCCTGACCCCCATCCTGGTCTGTCCTCTTGCTCCTTCCTTGAGCCGCCTGCTTGTTGACGACAGAGAAGTTGGCTGACACGTGTTCCACTTGTCTCGGGGGCTGTTTCAGGCACCCACCCAAGGGGCAGCTGGGCAGGCCACTCACACTCACCCTCCCTGCCTCCCTCACACAGCCTGCAACTGCAGCGGCCACTCCGAAGAGTGCACGTTTGACTGGGAGCTCTTCCGCAGCACGGGGCATGGCGGGCGCTGCCACCGCTGCCGCAACCATACGGCCGGGCCGCACTGCGAGCGCTGCCAGGAGCTCTTCTACCGCTCGGACCGGCAAACACCGTGCCAGCCCTGCAACTGCCACCCAGCAGGTGGGTGGCCCAACCCCCATGGGCCCCAGCCCCATGTTCACCCCACCCCAGCCCATGCTGCCCTGCGCCTTTCCTCCACCAGGCTCCCTGCGCCTCCAGTGTGACGACTCGGGCACCTGCCCCTGCAAACCCATGGTGACGGGATGGAAGTGTGACCGCTGCCTGCCCGGGTTCCACTCGCTCAGCGAGGGCGGCTGCAGGTGAGGCAGGAGGAGGAGCAGGGCGTGGGCAGCCGTGGGAACCAGCCTGTCGCACATGGCGGTGGAATTGAACATAGTGATGAGAAGCAGGAGGGACGTGGTACTCGGCCCTCCCTCCTCTATTCAGCATTTTCTTATCCAGCATCTACTGTGCCCCAGTCTCAGGTGAAGACTGCAGATGTCCAGCTCCTGCCCTCATGAAGCTCATAGTTTGGGGAGGCAGAGAGATGCACAAGATGATTACAAGATAGTCCAGCTCGGGCTTGGGGCTCGAGGACGGCTTCTTTAAGTGGTGCTGAGTTCTAGGGAGCGAGGGAAGGGACGGGTGTTCCCGGCAGGGGGCAGCCCACGTGCAGAGGCTCAGAGGTGAGCGCGAGGTATAAGCTTGGTACGGCTGGACGTGGAGTGCAGGCCAGGAGATGGTGCAGAAGAAACGGGGTCTGTCGGGGCCCCGAGGCCGCAGGAAGAACTGTAGGCTGACGAGAAGCAGGAGGGGGCAAGGTCAAGGGCTGGGGCACAGGATGCAGCAGTAGCGCCCAGCCTGGATTGGTTTGCCCACGGAGAGTAAGGAAACTGGGCAGATTCCAGAAAGCCTCAGAAGGCAGAGGTCGGTCGTGGTCACCACAGAGGAAGAAGGGATCGAGGCTGACCCCTAGGGCTCTGCTTTGGGCCCCTGGGTGGAGGGGAGCATGGCTGGAGTCGCCAGGGCAGGGAGAGGCTGAGTGCAGTCCAGGATGTGCTGGGTCTGCAGTGCCCTGGTGACAAGCGAGGGGAGAGGGCGGTGGGGGCAGCTGAGGTCTGGACTTCGAAAGAGGACTCTTACAGGAACACTTTCACCATCACTTGATTGAGAAATACACACTGACCAAAAAGACAAAAACTATTATGCATTCAGAAGCACTTTTAAATGAATTTGGTTTTATTAATTACAACAGTCTCATATTTGAAAGGCATGGGTGTGTATGTGTGAGGAGTCTCAGATCTTTCACAAAATACCTGGTGGTTTGAGACACAAGACTGGCCATTGGACAGTTTTTTCCTCTAGGGCCTCTCTGTCTCTGGGCCTTGGCACATACCGCTCCTCCCATTCCAGAGCTTTCTCCCCTTCCCATACAAGCTTCTCCCCAGCTCTAGCAAACTCCTCATTCTTCATTTCTCAGCCGAGGTGCCCCTCCCCCAGGAAGCCTTTACTTCTACCTGCCCCTTGCCCCCATCTTCAGGCTGGGTCAGATGCCCTCCTTGATGCTGCCACAGTCTCCTGTACCATCCCCTCCTATAGCACATGTCACAGAACAGTGTCTGCCTGTTTCCCTGTCTGTCCCCTGTGGACTGTGGGCTTCGTGGGGGAAGGAACCCATGTCTTGTCAGATGTGTGGATGGGTGGAAGCATGGATGAGTGGGCAAGTGGATGGATGGAAAGATGCATGGTTGGGTATGTAAATGGGTAGATGGATGGATTGATGGATAGAGAGATGGAAGGATGAATAGATGGGTGGGTGGGTGGAAGGAAGCACAGGTGGATGAGCGAATGGATGGATGGAAGGAAGGATGCATAGGTGGATGAGTGGGTGGGTGGGGAGATGGACGACTGTGTGGGTGGGTGGATGTGTCACTTCCTTGGCAAGATGGGAATTGTAAAGCTAGAGGGCAGACTCTTGGGCAGGCCTGCCTCCTGGTCTTCTCAGGGGCAGGGAAGGGGAGGCAGATTTCCTCAAAGAGGGTGGACTATTCTAACTCTTGAGTTGCTCACTGGACACTTTCCCCCTTGTCCTATGTCTGGCAGACCCTGCACCTGCAATCCTGCTGGCAGCCTGGGCACCTGTGACCCCCAGAGTGGGCATTGTCCCTGCAAAGAGAATGTGGAAGGCAACCAGTGTGACAGGTAAGTGAGCTGATCCTCACCTAAGCCTGCTGGAAGCAACCTCAGGGGTCACTGACGAGGCACTAAGGACAAGGGGTGGGTGGGGGAAGGAGCAGGGGCCATGGTTCTCGTGGACTTAGGCTTCCCCATCACTCTGCATCCTTCCTGGAGCACCATGGATCTGCCATCCAGGAAGTTATTCAAAGGCTTTACTCTGACCTAGCACCACTAATGGTACAAAAGACATGAAAATACATCTTTTTTTCTAGCTCAGAACCTAAAAAGAAAGCTGGAAAGGACAGGCGGATTCTGATCTAATCCAGGGATAGCCAATGCATAACACTCATACCATACCCTCCCACCTCACACCCATGGCAGACATCACTAATGGAGCACAGTGGTCTTGACACTGAGCCCTGCTGTCACCTCAGAATCCTTCTCAGTGCCCGATTCCAAGAAGCCCCTACAAACTGAGCTGAGATTTGAGCCTATTTGCCACCCTGGCAACCCTATCATGTTCCAAATGGGGCATCTGAAACTCAGGGAGGCAAAGGGGCTTTTCCAGGGTTACCCAGCCCTTAATCCTCCTCTCTCAAGTGTTCAGGAGCCAGCCTCCTCCCTCCAGCAGGCAAAGACACCGGCCCTTCCCGGCTTTGTCTCTGACCCCTGAAGGCCTGACACAGCTGGAGCAGGGGCTGCTGGCGCCCTCGTGTGGACTGCCCGACCCACCACTGTATCTGAACTCGAGCGTGTTAGTCCATGTTGGTCCTACCCGTTCAGCCAAAGCCCTGTGGCTGGTCCCTGGCCTTGACTCTCACCTTGGTTAGCACCAGGCTGCCTCCTCTTCTTTTCCCTGTGTGGCCTGTGGGTTCCTGGGGAGGGAGGCCCCCAGAGCCGCCTCAAGTGAGGAGTCAGAGTGGAGACCTGCGAGCCAGGAGACCTGAGGTGACCTGGAACGGGTCCTCCCCGCAGAGCCTGAGTTTGCACATTTGTGAAAGGAGAGAGCCTGAGGTGTGTGCATCTGAACTGACCGGGCTTCAGGGTCGTCGAACAGCTTCTTAGGAACCAGATTCCCCCACACAGGCCTGCTCAGCCCGAGCCGTCCCAGGGCAGAACTCAGGAATCTGTGTTTGTAAAACATTTCCCCAGGGCTCCTTGGAGAAATGCTAAGGCTGGGGCCCTGGAGCATCTTGTAGTGCCAGAAAGTAAGGAAGTGCTTAAAAACAAAACCCACCCAAACAAACCAAAAAACCGAAGCAGGATGGGCATGTCAAAAGGACACAGGAGCTAACCCGAAAGAGCTCCCAACCCGGGACAAGCAGAGCAACAAAATAAATGATGAGAGTATTGGATTATAACCCGGAGAATAAAATAAATATCTGTGAGCCCAAACGGATATAAATAGATGATTGAATAAATAAATAAGCGGGGACAAAGGGACAAATGCTCCTTACAGAAGAATTCCAAATAATAAACGTAGGAGGAACGAGGGGACAAGAAAACCGCCGTCAGAAGGCTGCAGTAATAATCACTGCAGGTAAGACCCCCTGATGAATGCCGAAATTAGCGGGCGAAACTTTAAGGAAAAGCAGGATGTTTGCATGGCCTCAATAGCCCCCTCAAAATACTTACTAATTACTGTGGCAGTTTTAACACATGTCCACTAATTCTTTGATGCCACCCCTCCAGAGATGGAGCTTGTTGCCCTCCTCCTGAGTGAGGTTTGGAGTTAAAGACTTGCTCCTAAGGCTAGAGCATGGACGTTTTGCAGTGGAGAAACCTGGCAGACGCCACTTTGACCAAGCGGCCAAGGTAAACACCGTGTGGATGTCACGTGGCCCCGACGGAATGTGAGGGGGAGGGCACTTCACCTCCGTGTGTTCTCCCCCAAACCCATAACCCCCATCTAATCATGAGAAACATCCGACAAGCCCAAATGGAGGTGCATCCCACGGAGTCCCTGACCAGTACTCTTCAAAAGTGTCAAGGTCACGAAAGACAAAGACAGAAACTGTCCCAGCTTGGAGGAGACAAAGGAGACACGAGGACTAAAGGCAACGCTGCATCCTGGATTGCATCCTGAGACAGAGAAAGGACGGAATGGGAAAAAGAGGAGAAATCCAAATAAAGTCTGGAGTTTGGTGAACAGTGTTGTACCAATGTTAATCTCTTAGTCTTGAGGAATGTACCATGGTAATAACCTCCGATGTTAGCATCGGGGGAGCTGGGTAAACAGTATATGGGGACTCGGTATTATCTTTGCAATCTTCTGGAAATCTAAAATTATCTATGTATATATAAGTTATATAAATTATACATATATATATATATAAAGCACCCCCAGTTATTCTGGACTCAGATCAGACTAGCTGAGCTCTCCTGAACCTACCAGTCTGACCTTACCCACACACTGGCCAGTTCACTTGGCCCCAGTGGCCACATCCTGCCTCCCTTTCAGATGCCGCCCGGGGACGTTTAACCTGCAGCCCCACAACCCGGCTGGCTGCAGCAGCTGCTTCTGCTATGGCCATTCCAAGGTGTGTGCAGCCGCCCCCCAGTTCCAGGAGCACCACATCCTCTCCGACTTCCGCCAGGGTAAGAAGTGCCCCTCCGGCCACCTCAGAGGTGGGGCAGGCCATCCTGCTCTGGGAGGGTACTGCGTTGGTGGTATGGGTGGCTGTGGAAAAGAGGGGGCAACCTGAGACCACATCTGAGGCTGAGCTGTCTCGCACACCTGCCACAGAGCCGCGTGGGGTCGGATGTGAGCAGTGGCTCCTCTGCCCTTCAGCTCTCCCCAGCACCTGTGACCCCTTGGCTCCTCCTTGGTCCTTGCCTTTTTTTCTCAGCCCCCAGCAGCACTTGTACTTGTGGGCAGGGTCGGGGGGCTGGATACGTGGCATTCTTTGGATCCTACAGGGAAACTTCCAATCGCTCGGTCAAGATTAGCTTCCACTGGCAAAGCCAAATACTGGAGATTCAGGTTCAATTCCCTGGTCTCCATTTATTGTGCACCTGCTGTATGCCAGGCCTTGAACTGTGCTCTTTACACATATGGAGCCTCTTCATGGAGACCCCTGGTAGGTAGGTATTGTAACTGCCATTTTACAGACGAGGCAACTGAGGCCCAGAAAAGGTAGGTCTCTTGCTCAAGGCCACATAACTCAGTCGTTGACTCCTGGGTCCATCGGCTCCTGGGTTTTGCTCTTAACTGCTTTCACCCTAAGGTCCAGGCATGTTGTGGCATCCTGGGTCCCAGACTCCAGGGTGGCTCAGCCACTCACTGCTTTGGAGACTTGGCACTGAGACCGTGGTACAGGAAAGTAGCTGAGCTCTGAGCTCTGCGTTAAATCACAGCCTGCCGTAGACTTCACGAGGGGCCCTGGAGGTGAAGTGCCCCGGCTGTGCCCAGTGGAGCTGTTTCCTGGCCTCTCCCCTGGGGTGGAAGGGAACGTCAAGCTCTGGATAGAAACCCTGGGTCCTGGCTCTGGGGTGGCCTGGACACTGGGCCAGTGCGCCCTCTGCTGGACGTCACACAGAAAGCAGGTCGAGAGGGGCCTGGAATCCCGGCGGTGCGTTCTGGTCCTAAGGCCGTGGAGCCTGGGATGTTAGCATTGGGTGGGCTCGTTTTATAGATCATAAGAATATTATTATCTGTTCTCCTTTGAGCCAGGCCCCGAATTTAGTGCTTCACTCACATCATCTCATTTTTATCTTACGATCACTCTCAGCCAGCAGTTCTCAAACTTTTTGGTCGCAGGATCCCTTTATACTCTTGAAAAGTATTGAGGACTCTAATGGTTTATTTCCATGGGTTATTTTTCATGGATATTTGCAGTATTAGAAATTAAAACAGTAATTTTAACATATTTTTATTATTTCATTTAAAAATAGCTATAGTAAACCTATTACTTTATAACATAAATAACATACTTCTCTGAAAATATCTTTTTCAAAACAAAAATGTGAGAAGAGTTGCATTTGTTTTATATTTTTTATAATCTCTTTGAGCCCTGGCTTAATAGAAGTCAGCTGATTCTCGGTAGCTTCTGCATGGTCTGTGTGATATCACGTACCTTGTAGCATCTGGAAAACACCACTGTACACTCGTGAGACAGAATGAAAAATGCAAATAACCTTTTAGTGTAGTAAGAAAATGTTTTTGACCTCCTGGAACCCTGTAAGGGTCTCTGGGATCTCCCAGGGTACCTGGACCACATTTTGAGAGCTGCTTACCCTGGGCCTTATGAGAGAGGTTAAGTAACTTGCCCAAGGCCACACAGCCAGCTAGTGGCAGCACCTTGTCTAGCACCCAGGAGCCCCAGGCCTCCCCTTCTAACCTCTCCCCTTTCTTCAGCTTTCCCTCCTCACCTCTTGGTGCCCCAGGTGTTTAGCTGCTGCCTCATTCCCCCACTTCTCCCAGACAGTGTCCCCTTGTGGGCATTTGCTCTGTGTCCAGCTATGCTGGGTGTACTGCCATGGCCAGAGGGAGGTGGGCTGAGCTGGGACAGTGGACAAAAGGCCATTTCCTAACCAGGTGGCCTCCCTAGGTACAGTGGGGCAAGTGACACATGCACCTCGAATGAGGGTGAGGTCACGGGTGAGCGTGTTCTCTGAAGGCGAGGTCTACTCCAGTATCGCTAGAGCTGACCATCATGTCCCAATGCCCCACGTTGGGGTCTTTGACCATGTCCCCCATGTTGTGTTCAAAAGCCCACCGTAGGGTCACAGGAGGACTAGAGGCCTGGCCTCACCCCAGCTCTGAAGTGGGAATCCAAGCTGCCTGGAAGTGGGCAAAAACACTTGCTACCACCAGCTATTCCTTGTCCCCACAGGCCAGCTGTGCTCAGCCTCATCTGAGAGAGGGTGCTGTCCTTGGGACCTGTGAGGAGGTGTGAAGTGGGAGGGGACCCTGCTGAACCTGTCCTGCCACCGCTTAGCACCTTACACTGACGGTGTGTGTGTGTGTCTGTGTTTGCTCCCTAGGAGCTGGGGGCTGGCAAGCCAGAAGCATGGGGGGCCCAGAGCATCCAGCCCAGTGGACCCCAAGTGGGATCCTCCTGAGCACAGAAGACGAGGAGTTTACGGCACCAGGTACCTGCCAGCCACGGGCAGAGCAGCACTGCCCTGTGATAGTGTGTTGCTATAGCAAATCACACCTGGTAGCTTAAAACAAGAAAAATGTGTTCTATTACAGGCCTGGGGTCAGGAGACACAGGTCTCACAGAGCGAAAATCAAGGTGCTGGCAGGGCTGCATTCCTTCTGGAGGGAGGGGCCGTTTCCTTGCCTTTTCCAGCTTCTAGCAGCTGGGCTCATTGCCCCCTTCTGTCTTCCAAGTCAGCGATGGCCATTTGGGTGTTTCCCACATCACATCCCTCTGACGGTGACTCTTCTGCCTCCCTCTTCCATTTTTTAAAGATCTCAGCTGCTTAAATTGGGCCCACTTGGATAATCTAAAATAATCTCTATATTTTAAGGGCAGCTGATTAGCAACCTCAATCCCCCCATTAACATAACATATTCCCAGGTCTGGGATGAGGACTGCACTTTAGGGGGCCATTGTTCTGCCTACCACATGCCCCCTCCTCCCTGGTCACACAGCCTTTCCATCCAGTGCTCCTTCAGTGCCACTGATCCCACAGCCACTGCTGCACCCCAGACAGTCCCCTGCGTTTCCCATCGGCCCCTCACCCCATCAGGCCCCAGCACCCCTGCTCAGGGCCGGGAATCCCTGTGAAAGGAAGTTCTCTGATTATTCTGAACACTGCCCACCAATTCAGGTAACTTTGGTCTCCTGTAAATTGTGTCAGACCCAGACCCAGGAGCCCAGAGCCCATTCTTAGCTCACTGTGGCCGGATTCAGGGCCCACTGGCACCCCCGAATCAGGCCTGTCCTTTTCCTCTCTCTCCAAGAGGGGCCTGGAGAGCAGATTTCACAGACGTCTGAGATCTATGGGCATGCAGCGCCCCGCGTGATCTGCGCTGGAGGATGCTCCCAGGAAGGGAAAGACCTGGAGGGACAGAGCGTTGCTGAGAAATGTCCCAGGTCTCCTCGTGAGCAGTGCCCCGAGCTCAGAGGCCCCGGAGCAGGCGTGCCCCCTACTCCCTTGCTGTTCTAGCGACACATTTCAGAAAAATGAGTTCTTCATTCAGGAATGTCATCGGGCTCTGCTGGGAGCCGGGCACACAGCGCTGGGCGAGACGGATGGACACCCCGTCCGCATGGTGCTCTCTGCCTGGCTGTCCCAGTGAGTCCGAGGGGCGGGGGCAGGCAGGGAAGTCAGGCTGTGCTCCCACTGCTTGTGGGTTGGAACATGGAAGCACCCTTTCTGGGCTGGTTGGTGACAGCTCTGAGTTAAAAAGGCACATATCCTTTGACCCAGCCATTCCACTTCAGTATTCCATCCTACAGACACCCTATATGGGTGCGAGATGTGTCTACCGAGGTGCCTGCCTAGGGCAGACGAGCTCGTGATGGGAAAACGTGGAGGGGCCTGGTTAAATAAGCAATAGCCCAGCCATTTGAAGTGATAGTGTGCAGCTGTTACAAAGATGGGGTTCTGTCCCATGGGACATCAAACTACAGAGCAGTATGTCGAGCATAATCCAGTTTCTGAAAAATAATCACAGGTATGCACATGTATAGAGAATGGAAAGATGAGTATCAGACTATTACTGGTAATTGCTTCTGGAGGGTGAAGTTGGGGTATGGATGTCTTAATTTGAGTTACCCCCAAAGCAAACCCTAACACAGAGGTTTGAGGACAAGCTTTCTATTCACCAGCTGACCTGGGAACATGGTGAGGGAGTGGAGGAGTGAGGCCGGGAACGGGGCAGAGCTGGTGAGGGGTTATTAATTAGCTAGTTACTACTTGAAGGCAATTGGGGCACAGTCCTACTGGGGTCTCTCAGGCTGCAGAGAATTCACCTCAGAATCTTCTCCCTGTGGAGGGGCGATGCTGGGTGTTTGTCCACCAGCTTTAGGGCTCTCCGAGCAGCGAGCAGCTCTGTCGGCCTCAGAACACTCCTGAGCAGAGATGTAGGAAAACCTTCAGGAGGCTCGGGAACGACCTGCCAAAGCCATTTTGTGAGGCCCAGTGCAGAATTAAAATGTGGAGGCCCTTGTTCAAAAAGTTGAGGGGGAAATGCTGTTAAAGGTACTCAAATATAATAGCATTTTCCTGCTGCAGTCTCACTCTCGACTTGTCATGTTTTTGTTTGCTATTCGATGTCATTCTTGATAAAGGAAAATTAAAATAATTAACATGAATTTTACTGTTCATCTTTATATCGTGCAATGCCGATGCAAATTTAAAAACATTTCATCCACATGTGGAGTCACCCAAAATAATTTTTTTGTAGCTCATCCATGGTTTTGTATTTTGTTCTAACCAGAAGGGTAGAAACACTGCACAAAACTTGCTCAGCTGTTCCTGTTTCACTTGGTGATACACATTCTTTCTACCAACACCCTCTACCTTCGGCTTACTCGTGAGTGAGGAAGGACTGAAAGGAAAGGAACGCTGGGTTGCCCTATCGTTTCCTTCTATGCCATTAAATCAGCATGGGTGGTTGGCTCTACAGGGAACTAGCAGGAGGAAGCGAGGATGTGCTGGGGTCCCTGGCTGTCCCTGTTTCTTAGCGTGCTGCCCTCCTTCTGTGTTCGTTTCCGTTCAAATAGAAAGCGTGGCGTCTCGGGGCTGTCGCACCCCACTTAGTCATAGATGACACTGCTGACCTTGTCCTCCCTTCGAGTCTCACCAAACTCTCATGCCTCTTGGGACCACCGGAATTCTGAGCTCATGGGGCTTTGCGAGCACCGTATGGGAATGGGGCAGCAAGGAAGCAAGCAACAGCAGGCCTGTATCCTGCGTGTGAATTCTCTGCTCCTGAGCCTGCTCCATTGCACCACGGGACTTCACCCACAAAACACAGGTTCAAAGATAAAATGATTACCAATGTCACGATGATGACATCAGAGCATAAAACCGAGTGGGGGTCCCATGTGACTCTCTGCACAAGTCCAGGCCCCTGGCTGCAGGGTGGGCTGAGACGTGGGCAGGGCACCCACAGCAGGGTGCCTTTGTTTTCTACTTGTTGTTTTACCTTGCTTGGGTGTTTAATTGCCAGTAAATTCAATAGAGACACTTAAGCTGATTAAATTAAGAATGTTGAAGCCCTCTTCTCTTGTCTTCAGAGCAGTTCCTGGGAGATCAGCGGTTCAGCTATGGGCAGCCCCTCACG
This sequence comes from Cabassous unicinctus, assembly GCA_029593785.1. Classification (NCBI taxonomy): domain Eukaryota; kingdom Metazoa; phylum Chordata; class Mammalia; order Cingulata; family Chlamyphoridae; genus Cabassous; species Cabassous unicinctus. The sequence continues at coordinate 21,538 of JAQZBX010008785.1, read as the reverse complement.
CTGACCTTCCAAGTGCCTCCTGGGGGCTACCCTCCCCCTGTGCAGCTTCGGCTGGAAGGGGCAGGCCTGGCCTCGTCTCTGCGGCACTCCAGCCTGTCCAGCGCCCGGGATGCCGAGCAGCTGCAGGAGGTGCACCTCAGGTTCCTGTAAGTATCTTCCTCTGTCCCGAGAGGGGGTGGTGACCGTCAGGGTGGTCCCTGAGGGCTGCACAGATTCCCCTTGTGGTCTGGGGTGGGGGGCGCTGCTCATTCCCCAGGCTTCCCCCTGCCCCCGATGGTTCTTGGTCCCACCTGCCCACGCACTCAGGTTCTTGTTTGACCCCATCTCCCTGCCAGGCTGCAGGAGACCTCCGAGGACGCGGATCCTCCGCTGCCCGCCTTCCACTTCCAGCGGCTCCTGGCCAATGTGACTGCTCTGCACATCCAGGCCAGCGGCCGGAGCCCCAGCCCTTCTGGTCAGTGGTGACGGCCACACCTCCCAGGGTGGCACCTCATCGGGCGCCCAGAGCCGGCCAGGCTCCTTCGTCCACTCTTGCGGAAGCCTCACAGGAGGGTGGCTGTTGTCCCCGTTTTATCAAGGAGGACTCGGGGCTCAGAGAGGATGGGTTGCTTGTCTGAAGGCGTGTAAGCAGTAAGGGCATGGGGGTGGGGTGGTAGCTGCTGAGGACAGGCGAGGGTCCTGAGGATGGAGAGCTCTGAGGGGCAGCCAGGAGCCATTGGCTACAGTCACTGCGCCATCGCAGAATCTCCCGGGCCAGGAGGGTGGATCCCTGAGGGGCCCCCTCTGTCGGTGCTGGCTGCAGGGGGAGGGCCGGAGTTCCTGGAGGACCGGGTCCCCCTGCTGGCGACCCGCGGTATCACACCTAAGCCACTCAGCAGTCCTGTTTTCTAATTAGGAAAAGGGAAGGCTAAGTCATCAAGCATACTTGTCACCACCTCTCAGCCCAGTCACGTGGTATTGACATGCTTATTCTCTGGCCTGTCCTGGTTCCTCTCTCTTTCCATAATGTACTTTCTCCTTTCCTTCCCGCCTCATACCTGTATGTGCCTGAACCAGGGATCCTCAGCCTTGCCAGACCCAGTGCCCCTTTTTTAGAACAGATATTTTATTTATAATGCCCCTTTTCTATCTGGAAATGAAATTCATAGATAGTATAACCTGCCTACACACAATAACAAAAAAATCAATATAAGATCCTGATTTTAAATACAGAATAAATAAAAGGAAAGTAATTTTTTTTTTTTTTAAAGTGAGTTCCAGAAACCAGTTCTCAGGCACGACCACACTAGAAGACATATAAAGTGGCCAGAGCTCCCCCCACTGTAATGAATAAGTTTGGATTCAGGACTTCAGAAGCCTGAGCTGCATACAGAGGCTGAGAGCAGTTTTTTGCGAATGCGGGGGCATGGGTGGGCACTGCCAGAGTAAAAACCAGGACTAGCACCAGTAATAACCGGAGTAGGGTGAGGCCACACGGGGAAGTAACCTGGACAGCAGCCAGCTGGCTGCCCAGGACCCGCTACTGACAGGCAAGGAGGCGGTGAGGAAGGGGGTCGGGGATCTCTGCTCCTGGTCAGCACGTGCTTATAAAAGCTTTTCTTAGTCTTGATGGTTTCATTGCTTTGTGAGGGGGAAAACGCTTGGCAGAGTGACCAGTCTCTTGTGGGTGAAGCTGTAAAACCAAATTTCCAGTCTTCAGCTGCATGTGGTTGACCCTTAGTCTTCATATTTCTCATTTTTGAAATCACAACTAACCAGAACATTGGCGGGATCGCTACAAAAGCAGATGAGACAGGGTGTGATGATGGTGACCGAAACCTGCGCGCCCACCTCAACGGCGTGGTTCTCCACATGGTGAATGACTGTTGGGGAAGTTTCTGATCAAACAAAGTACAGTGTTCCCTCGAGGAACATGGCACTTGCATTCCTGGGCGAGTCTCTGGACATTTGAAACATCCAAGCATACCTTGTGTTTGTGTGTAACGTGGGGAGTTAGGTTCTAGGCTTAGGTATTTACAAAAGAGTTTTTCCGCCCACGCCAACATTGGCAGGACATGTGAAAGTCACGTGGGGGCGGTTTCTGCACAGATCAGGAGGTTTAGCATCTCTGGTCCCCACCTCCCGATCTTTGTGACATCCAGAGCACCCAAGATTTTGTTCCTAGTGGGTGATTTTGCTCCTTTTGAGAACTACTACCTTAAATGCTCTAGTTTTCCCGGGACCTTTTTAAGTCCACGGGCTGGGGTTGTAACTGGAGCCCCCTCTGGCCCCAATTCCTCCTTCCTTTTTTTATTCTGACCCTGTGAGCGCCTTCTCTGCAGCTGAGGTTTAATTGCTTTCACCTCACCATCCTTGCCATGTTTCTTTGAATGTCACATAATTTTGGATTGTATCTTGGTCGTTGTGAATGATACATCGTAGAAGCTCTGGCTAAACTCAACAGTGAACTCTGTCTCCCCTGCAGTGGGCAGTGGGAAAATTTTCTGTTCGATTCTTTCAGCCTTAGCTGGGCTGCGTGAAGTCTGCCTTACACCTGTGTGGTTCAGGAGTCAGCCAAAGATTTTGGCAGAGTTTATATACACAGGATTTGGGGCTCTGCCTCTCTTGCTCTTTCCTTTTTGCAATTCCTGCCCCCCCCCCAACTTTCTAGCCACTGTGGTCACCCAATCTCTGTTCACCAGTTTTTGAAGCTAGTAAGACCGTAGGTTTCTATCCAGGTTTTACCCGCCTGGTGTGGTGCACATGGAGCCTTCTCTCGGGCTAAAAAGTCATTAAAATGGACGCTCACCCAGTGCTTTTCCTTCCTTCTCTGTCAGGCCTCCTCCACTATCTGCTGCTTCTGGTTACTCTCCAGGGTTTACAGACAGTTGTTTTTATATTTTGTCTAGAGTGCCTAGTTGTTATCTGTGGAAAAGGTGGTCAGATTTAGCTACTCCCGTATAACTGGAAATAGAACCTCCCAGTTTATATTCCTACATCCACACTCTCATCCTCCACTGTAATTGGTCTTTGAAATGTTTACCAATGCAAGCATTGTGTATGGTATCGTGTTTGTTTTAATTTACATATCATCGATTACTGCTGAGAACGTCTTTCCATAAGATTCTCAGCCATGTCCGTTTCTTTTTCTGAAAATTGCCAATTTGTCTCATTTGCCCTTTTTTTTTTTTTTCCTTTATTGTAATTGATTCATTGGCTGCTTTCATATACGTGGGCCAGTACCCCTTTGCCAGTTCTGTATGTAAATAGGAAGGGTTGGGGGGAAACATGTGCATGTAACTCTCTCCCCCACCTCCCTCTGCAGGCCCAGTGTTCCTGACTGAGGTCCAGCTCACGTCGGCCCAGCAGGGCCTTTCCCCACCAGCCTCCTGGGTGGAGACTTGCTCCTGTCCCAAGGGGTACACAGGCCAGTTCTGTGAATCCTGCACTCCAGGGTACAAGAAAGAGACACCACTGGGGGGTCCCTATGCCAACTGTGTCCCCTGCACCTGCAACCAGCATGGCACCTGTGACCCCAACACAGGTGAGCGTCCCTGGTACCTCCCCCTGCCCCAGGGCCACCTGGGCTACACCAGAACAGCAAGATGAGTACCGCCCTGCACAGGGTCAGCCTGGCACAGCCATGAGGTGTTTGCGAGGCTGTGGGGAGGCATCTTGTATTTTAATAATAGTAGCTAGAATTTCTTTATGTATCAGGCTGTGTGCCAAGGACTTTGTATGCAGGCTCCCAAATCCTCATGCAGCCATATGGTGTAACATAGCTATTGGTATAATTTTGAAGCTCTCAAAGGTCAAGAAACTTGCCAAAGTTGACCCAGCTAAGAGTGTGAAAGCCAAACTTGATGGGTTCTTGCTGGGTGCCAGGCACTGTCTACAGTGCTTGATACGCAGCTTGCCGCTGAATCTCCACTTGGCCCCGCCACCTACTATTCTCTCCGTTTCAAAGATGCTGCCCAGTGGCATCAGGTTAGAGCCTTAGCTGGCTGCTCTGCAGGCCGTCTGTCCATCTGCCCACCCCCTCTCTGCACTGGCCCTCCCAGAAAGAACCAGAAAAAGACCTTGGGGGATCCCGCCATGCAGAAAAGATGTAGTAATAAAGGGCAAAGGCAGTGGCATGATGGGCGATGGGCGGCAGGAAGGCTCTCAGGTTCACCAGGTGCCAGAAGCACCGAGGAGTCCACAATGAGCCCGAGACCAGTCACCCTCCACTTAGTGACTTGTAGCCTCGGGAAAGGCACTTTCCTCCCTGAGCCTGCTTCCTCTAGTGTAAAGGGGCATAAAAATGGTATATAGAATGCACAACTATGTGACTATACCAAATACCATTGACTGTAGTCTTTGGATGAATTGTATGATTTATTAATATGTATCAATAAATTTGATTTGGGGGATAAAAAATAATTAAGATTAAAAAAATAATGTATACCCTGCCTAGGTTGTCGAGATGAGGCCTCTAGAGGTCAGGGGCCCAGGCTCTGAAAACAGCCATTGCTAACCGGGTGGGCCTTAGGGTCTTCATCTGGAAATGGCAGATCATGGAATACCCTGCCTTACACGACTGTGGGGAAGTCCACACTGGCCGATGCACATAGCAGTGCTTGGTGCATGTGGGAGGGGCACTAAAAACAATCCTAATAAAACAATCCTCCTTGGAATCCTGAAAAGAACCCTGGGGTACTGGGGCCAGAACTGTCCCATTTTACACGAGGGACAGAAGACTCAGAGATCCCCACCACCCCCCGGCCAGTAGGTGGCAGAGCTGCTCCTCTCTCAAGTCCGTGGGCTCCGAGGCCAGTTGTTCACTACCAGCAGTGACTATCACCCCTATCTGTAACTGAGGAAACCCAGAGAGAGACCTCACCCAGGGTTCCATAGCCAAGAGGGGCTGGAGCGGAGCTGACACACAGGCCTTTTTCCTGCCTTGCCAATGCCTCTCCCACCAGGAGAAGGGAAACGCCTGCTTGGCTTATCTAAGGGTCAACACAGGAGTTGACAACAGCAGAAAGGACGGTAAGCTTGGAGTCAGCAGACCTAGCCAGAGAGGGCACATACATATCACACGGGAAGCCTCTTGCCTTCTTGTGCCCATGGCAGACATCACTAATCAAGCCCAGATGGGGTTCACAATCCCTCTCCATGCAGTGCTCCAGGCAGCCCCTACTGAAGAAGCAGAGTTGTCTCATGAGATGGGACCACTCTGTCATCCCCTCAGAGCCCCTGTCCCTGCCACAACTTTTGGCTCAGTTTGGACAAGTCCTCATCTGTAAAATGGGCAAAGCAACCATTGCGACTCCTGCTTGTAGGAACAAGGACATAATAAGCTTATGGGTGAGGGCCAAGGCAGAGCGTCATGTAAAGCAGGGCAGTTGTGATGGTTCCTCTCGGCTGCCACCCTTGCCTTTGCTTGTTCTCCCATCCCCCAGGTTCTCTACCCCCACCCTGTTCATCTCAGCCCCTCTGGGTGCTGTGGGGGCCTCCTGGAATGGTGGTCTTGGTTAACCCCTTCTCAGCCACGCCTCTCACCCAGTCCCTGGTAGTGGGGGTCCCTTCCCAAGCACCCCAGCCTCTGAGCAGACTCCAGGTGCTGCTGCGCCAGAGAAGGGGGTTTGCAGAATCCCCCATCTTTAGAAACCAGTGGGCAGGGAGGGAGGCTCCATCCATGGGTCCTGGCAGTCTCCAGAGACCCCATAAAAGGGGAGCCTCTTTGCAAAACCATGGCAGGGCCAGAATCCTGCAATTATACCCCCCTTAAGGCCAATCTCTTCCCTTTCGGTCTCTTGAAGTTAACAGGACATGGAAGGAGGGGAAAAGAAAAGAAACAGGGTGAGAGCAAATGCTAGCTGTGTTTTCTGTTGGTTCAGTTCTAGGTTTTGAAATACAAAACTTAATATAGCAATAATAATAATAATAATAATAATAATAATAATAATGTGTTCCAGGGACTATGCAAGGCACTTTAAATGAGTGGTCTTGTTGGATCCTGACGAAAACCCTTTGCTATCAGTCCAATTCATTATTCCCATTTTGCAGACGAGGACACTGAGGCCCGGTGGCAGGTAGACAATTTGCCCAGGTTCACACGGTCAGTACATGGTGGGTGTGACCTCAGGTTAGTCCAGCTCCAGGGCTGGCCTCTTCCTCCCTAGGTCGTGCTTGGAAGGGTTCCCATCCCACTTCTGATGGGAACATGCTCCAGAGTCCCAGGATGCTGCAGAGTGGGACTCTCCCACTTGGCCCTCCATTTCTGGGGTGTCCTGAGCTCAGGTGGTTGGTAACCTGCTGTTTGCCTGGCTCTGCAGGAATCTGCTTGTGCAGCCATCACACCGAGGGCCCGTCCTGTGAACGCTGCTCGCCAGGTTTCTATGGCAACCCCTTTACCGGCCACGCCGATGACTGCCAGCCCTGTCCGTGCCCTGGACAGTCAGCCTGCACAATCATCCCAGGGAGCAAGGAGGTGGTGTGTACCCACTGCCCGCTGGGTCAGAGAGGTGAGTGGCTTGTATTCTGGAGCCTGTCCCAGGGGACGGCCAAGCCCTGTTGCCCAGACTCTGCCCGGGGCTTAGGGCGTGGGGTTCTGTGCTTGGGATGTGGCAGGTGGGGGAGGGCCTTGCTTAGGGTGGCAGGCCTGACCCCTGTAGACACTTGAGTCCCCTAACCCCATAAGCCAGGGCCCCTAGGCTGCTGTGTGTTCCAGGCAGAGCTTGAACCATTGAGCATATCCAACTGTGAGCGTTTGTCCCAGGGACACTGATGGGGCCTAAAAATCACACCATGACCCGTGGCTCTCCCACTGGCCATGCATTAGAACCAGCTCATTAGCTGAGCCTTTTTAAAATACCCCATGTCACACCCCAGGCCCATAGAGCCTGACTTAGTAGCTTGAGATGGACCCCAGGAATCTGTATTCCTAGCAAGTACTCTGCATGATTCTCATATACAGTTTAGGTAGAAAACCTCTCTGATTAGACATTCAGCTTTTGAAAAATGCCATCGGGTAGTGTGTGAAGCAGAAATTCCCACCCTCTCTCCAAGCCTCTCCCTAGTCTTCATTCCTCCTCCAGGACCCAAGGATGTCCTAGACCTCTGATTTTGCATTTTGTGTCTGTGACTGCATCAGGCATATTATATTGATCCTGTCTGTGCCCACTTCACTGGGGACTGCTCTGAAAGCAGCTCCCCAGCTGCTGGCCGACCTGGGCAGCGGGCCCCAGAGCAGGGAGCCCAAGAACTGAGGGAGCAAGGCCCCACGCCAGGTCCCTGCAGCCTGCCCTGCCACCACACTGCACCTCCACTTTCCAGAGCCACCCACACAGTTTCTTGCTCCCCGACTGTGGCTTGCCCTGGCCTGCAGGCCCGAGAGGAGCCCACACAATGAGAGGGGTGAATGATTAGAGAAGCTCTGCTCCACCCAGGCCAGGCTAGGGAGGCTTTAAGGAGCAGGGCATTGCTGTGCATAGAGGTGAGTGTCCCTGGGAGGGTTTCCTGTGGCGGGCTTTCCATCCAGAACCTTCTCCATCCTCACCAGTGTGCTTTGGGTCTGGTAGGAGTCCAGCACACAAGCTCACCTGGATGACCTGAGTCGGGATGATCCCTGACCGTCCAGCTGTTCTTTCCAGGGCCCTCCAGGGCTGCCTCCTGCCTGCAAGGTGTCCCCTGATTCCAAGCAAATGGCTGTTGACTGTGGGGGCCCACCTTCTTCACCACCAGTATCAATCTCCCCCTGCCCTGTCTAACTTCATTTTAACTCAAGAATTTCCAAGTCAAGCACAAACGTCTACCTGGAACTCTCTTCAGATTTTTCTTTTCCTTTCTTTTCTTTTCTCTTCTTTATATTTCCCTCTCCCTTTCTGAGGTTGCCTTTGGTATCATGAACTTTATTTCAACTGGACTGATGAGAAGTGAGGACATGGGAGCCCACAATTTTTTTTCACAATGTCATAGCTATTGTTTTTAAAATATAAAATTAGCACATACTCATTTTAACAATCAGAAAATCTCTGTAAAAGTATGAAAAGGAATGTGAAAATGCATGCGAACAAGAAGACAACTTAAGCAGCCCATCCTGCCACCTCCACGTGCCCCAAGATCCCCCCAGACATGTGCTTCATGCAGATATACACAGAGAGATGGGTGTGTCTACCAAGATTGAGCTCACAGTGCATGAGGTATATGGTGCAGGTGTGCTCTTCCATGCCCCGACTGTGTCCAGAGTGGACCTCCCAGGATGCCTCCTCACACCATTTCTTCTGGGGCTAGAAGATGAGGCAACAAACCCTGTTCAAACCCAGAAAGCAGGGCAGGAGTTGGAAATGAATAGCCCAGAGGAAGGTGAGAAACCACGAGACACAGAAAAGGGGTAGGGGCCGGGAACTGCAAATGAAAAAGCAACCACAGCTGAGAGGGTGAGATGAGGGAGATGAGGATGGGGATGATGAAGAGGGTGATGATGACAAGGAAAATGGTGAAGATGAAGAACATGATGATGATGACAATAGTAAGGGTGTTGATGGTGGAGATGATGGAGATGATGATGGAGATGATGAAAGTTAAGGTGATAAACCATAATGATCAAAATGACGATCAGATCAACACGTTGACACTCAAGGTGATGGTGCAGATAGTGATGATGACAATGAAGATGATGACAATGAAGATGATGAAGAGGAAGAACGTGGTGATGACAGTTAAGATGCTGATGAAGATAATGGTCATAATGAGGATGGTGATGACAATGATGAATAGATGATGATGGCCATCGCTCTTGAGCACTTAGGATGTACCGGCTAAGTGTGTTGCACAAATTATCTAGCCAAACCCTCTCAACTTACTGAGGTAGCTGCCATTGACCCTGCTTTACAGATGAGGAGCCCAAGTTCAGAGAGGTGCGGTGCCTTGCCCGAGATCACATAGCCAGCTAATGGCCAAGCTGGGAGCTGACCCCAGGTCAGCCTGACTGCACCTCCGCAAGGAGACCTGTGGTTCACACCCACCCTCCCTTCCTGTGGACACAACAGACTGGTGTTCCTCACACCTGCTCCCTCCACACACAGCCTTCTCCTTTCCCCAGGGCGACGCTGTGAGATCTGTGATGATGGCTTTTTTGGAGACCCGCTGGGGCTCTCTGGCAGCCCCCAGCCCTGCCGCCAGTGCCAGTGCAGTGGGAACGTGGACCCTAACGCCGTGGGCAGTTGTGATCCTTTGTCTGGCCACTGCCTGCACTGCCTCCACAACACAACGGGAGCCCACTGTGAGCGCTGTCAGGAAGGTTTCTACGGGAATGCTCTGGCCCCGCGGCCTGCAGACAAGTGCATGCGTGAGTATCGACCTCCTGGAGCCTTGGGGTGGGGCACAGCAGGCACCTTCTTCTCGGCCCTGGCTCAGCACCCAGCCAGCATGACCGAGGGATCCACCAGAACCAGCTTGCCCCCTCTGGGAGTCAGTGCAATCTTTGGCAGGTTACTTACCTCCTCTCTCTCTCCTTGTCTAGAAAGTGTAGGGTTTGCTGTCCTCCCAGGTCTCTTTCCACCTTGAAATCTTGTAAACCATGGTCTTGTGATTTCTTTCCTGCCTTGAGAATTTAGCACGTCTTACGCTCCGCAGTTAACACATAAGCACTGTCCTAGACAGCAGCACACGTCAGATTTGGTCCTGTCCTTGGACTTCTAATCAGGCTGTGCCTTCCCGCTGAAGATGCTCTCCTCTCCCATCCTGTCCCTACCGTCTGGTTTAACACTCAACCCTCTGTCCGCCTCTCAGAGAGCCACAGAACACTCAGCCCCTGGGAGGCTCCCAGGAGTCCTGCAGGAGAGGAACTCGGCATCTACCTTAAATGTACTGGCCTCTTGAACCCTTTTCCACATCACACCTGCCAGCACCCTGCTGGGGTCTTGTTTTCTGGAACCCCTCTCAGGAAATGCTGCTCTGGTAGAGCTGGATGCTGCCCCTGTGCTGTTCAGGAGAGTAGGCTCTCATGACCGAAGCAATGGCTGCAGAGGGTCTGCCTGAGTCAGGGATGCAGGCCAGGAGGGTACCTGGAGCCTCTGGCCTTCTTTCCTGCCTGTGAGAGCTCAGGGTAGGCTCAGAAAGGCCATCTGCTGCCAGGAGCCTTCTGAGTCTTCTCTCCAAGGAGATAACACGTGGGCTGAGATTTGAGCTCTGCCCTAGAGCCTTTTTTCCAGAAAGGACTTGGGAGATGGGCAGGGGAGTCTGGGCTGAATGTGACTCATTTCTGTGGGCTCCCCCATCGTCAATCTTGAATGGAGACCCAAAGTTTGAGTTGATGATCTGCATTGTTCCCAATACCCTTTCCTGCTCCCACCCCAGCCTGCAACTGCAACCCGGGGGGTTTGGTCAGTGAGCAGGGATCCTGTGACCCCGCAACTGGCCAGTGCTCCTGCCTGCCTCATGTGACCGGGAGGGACTGCAGCCTCTGCAGCCGTGGCTTCTACAACCTCCAGCCCAGGAGGGGCTGCCAGAGGTAGGTGGGGTGAGACTGTGGGTATCCCTGCACCTGGGGGTCTAACCAGGATGGAAGAAAGTACCAATTAGCTTCCAGGGAGAGGCCTGGTTTGGCATGTGTCAGCCCAGGTATACCACTGTTAGTATACCACTGTCAGGTATACTGTGACCTTCACCAAAGGGAGACAAAGGGACAAATCCTTGGGGTCAGACTCACAGCCCTGCCAACTAGGATGCAGGCCAAGAGCAGCCCTACAAGATGTCCAGGTAGGCAGGGGGCCAGGGTGGTCTCTGATTTCCTTCTCAGCAATGCCCGTCACTGGGGTGACCTTTTCTGGCCACAGCAGCACCTTAGACAAGTGTCTTTAAGCAGCAGCGGAGGACTCCAGGGAAAGCAGAGTGAAACAAACAGGTTTCTTCCTTGCAGAACATCTTAGAGCCTTTAAGATGCTAATTGGCATTGTGACTTTCCAACCCAGGGGTATAGTCTCCAAGACCTATTTGTACACAGAGCCTCTTTTTCCTCACAAGCATCTTGTGAGGCTTGTGTTCCCCTGGGCATGGCTTGGGGAAAGCTGCTTTGCAGGCATGGTCCTTAAATGGGGCCTTGTCAGCCGAGGGCCAGGATCTGAAGGCCCCACGCCAGCTGTGGCCAGCAAAGGAGGCCGGTCCTCCAGGCCGGGCTGGAGGCAGCCTGGAGCTTGCTTCCAACTCGGGTTATTTCCTTTCTTGCAGCTGCAAGTGCCACCCCTTGGGCTCCCGGGAGGAGCAGTGCGACCACGAGAGTGGGCAGTGCCCCTGCCGCCCAGGCGTGGGGGGCCAGACCTGTGATCGATGCCAGCTGGGTTTCTTCGGCTTCTCTGCCAAGGGCTGCCGTGGTAAGGTGGCTGGGTCCTTCCTGGGCTGCCCTTGCCCCCAGAGGGCAGGAGGGACGGCTGCCTGGGGGGGAGGGGCCTGAAGGTTTCTGAGCAGAGAGGACCATAGGGGACAATGGCTGTGCAGCAGGAGAGAACAAGGTTAGACTCAAGGCAGGTCTCCTGAGAGCGGCCGTGAACACGTGGAATGAGTGAGCAGAGGAAGGCATAGAGATCCAAGGCCTTGGAAGAACGGTCGTTGTCCTCGTGCCAGCCTGTGAGCGTAGTCCCAGACTCTGCCGCTGAGTTCCTGTGTGCCTGAGACCATCCTGTCATCTCTGTGGGCCTCAGTTTCCTCATGTGTACAGTGGGACTGGTTTGGTGGTTCTTAAACCTGGCTAGTCCTCAGATTCCCCAGCCCCCAAACCACCATGAGGTACAGTTAAATATGTAAGGTTCTCAGTCGTCCCCTCCGACCTTCTGAATCAGAATTTCCCAGGAGGGGCCCATGAATCTACCCAGGGCATTCTGGGGATCAGCCAGATGTGAAGGCTTCGAGGAGCAATCCAGAGGCTTCTGGGGGGCGGGGCATGGGGGTGCCAGCTGGGCCTCTGCAGACATCAGGGGTTCGGGGTGGGGGAGGGCATAGGGCAGCCCAGCACCCTCCCAACCTCTCCAGCCTGCAGGTGCTCCCCGCTGGGCGCCGCCTCGACCCAGTGCCACGAGAACAGCACGTGCGTGTGCAGGCCGGGCTTCGTGGGCTACAAGTGTGACCGCTGCCAGGACAACTTCTTCCTCACAGCTGGAGGCACACGCTGCCAGGAATGCCCGTCCTGCTACACCTTGGTGAAGGAAGAGGTGAGCCCACAGGCCCAGGCGCCTTCCAGGCCTGGCTCCTCTGCTTGCTCATTCCATGGCAGTTGTACAGTGCACAACCCCTTCCCCGAAATCAGTGGGGCCAGGTGTGTTTGAGAATTCAGAATGCCTGGTATGGTAGAAAGATAAGATGATGTACACTAGCTGGTAGGGAGCATCCTACCACCACCCTCCCACCACCCATCGAACATTGATATTTCTGCAGGAAAACAGATGAATATTCACACCAAAGCAGTAAATAAAGACCATGAGTAGCCCTTTTCAGAACAGTTTTGCTTCCAGATGAGTTCCGGTCAGGTCAGATTTTTGCCATCAAGTAAGGAATCGAAAGCCTAGCGGTCTTCAGAGCATTTAAAACTGGGTAATCAAGGAGAGGGCTGGGGAGCCTTGGCCCCTGCCTCGCAGGGTTGTCACAAGGTGGACGTGAGCTGGTGCAGGGCAGGGTCCCTGCGCAGCTGCTCTTAGCAAATTCTCTGTGAGTGAAAGAACTGTGCTAGGAGATGTTTCATAACACAGTCCTCAAGTATCCACGGAGCACCTGCTAGGTGTCAAGTCCTGGAAATACAGGGAATGGGACAGAGAAATCCTCAGAGAGTTCCGTTCCCGTCACTCGCTCGCTCTGTGGGACAGATGTGTGGGCGGCTGAATGACAGCATGTGCCGTGAGCGTGAGAAGGGAAAGGACAGCTGTGACAGAATGGGCAGGGGTGCTTCTCAGAGGTGTGGTACATCCTTAGCTTTGAATCCCAGGGTAGGATTTGGAGGAGGGAACCCACGGGGAGGGCAGGCCAGGCAGAATTTTCGGGCCACCAGCCTCACACGCCCTTTCTTCTCTGTCCCCTCCAGGCTGCCAGGCTGAAGGCCAGGTTGATCCTGATGGAGGGGTGGCTGCAGGGGTCCGACTGTGGCTGGCCCTGGGAACCTCTGGATGTGCTGCAGGGAGAGGCCCCACAGGGGAGCGTCTACCAAGGCCGCCACCTGCTGCAAGGTACGGAGGGAGGGCGGCGCGGAAGGCGTGAGGCAGGGGAAGGCTGACTGGTCCCCTGGGAGGCCCTGCGGCCTCATCTGGATGCTCTGAGGGCCCTGGGCTTGATGGGTCCAGCAGGAGATCTTGGGCTAGGGAAGCCCGCCTGACCCCCCCGACCAGGTGGGCTCCTCCTGCCGTCCCACAGACTCTCCTGCAGTGACCTTGACCCAGTTGTACCTGGAGCTTTATTAATGTGAGTTTTTAACTAGCAGGCTCATCCCCATGCCCCTCTGCCCCACCCAGACTGTAAGCTCTGTGAGGACAGGGGCTGGGTTCATTCATTCATTCATTCATTCACTCAGTCAACACATAATTCCTGAAGTTCTCTTCCAGGTCAAGTCCATGCTGCCTTGGTTATTTGGCTCACTGCCGTATCTCCAGCATGGTCCTGGCACTTGGGAAATACATGTGTAAATAAGAAAAAAGAAGGAGAACTGTAAAGCCAAGTGACTGGAATTTTGCCCCAGGGGCACTGAAATGTAGAGAGCATATAAAACTGGATTGATTATTTTGTGAAACTTTAAGTTTGTAAGCACCTGTATCACTTCTTGGCTTTTTGGCTAAGATCGAGTGTAGTATAAGCACCTGTGCTTTTTTAGCAGCCAGTCCCAGGTGAGCTGAGCATCTGTTAGCAAGAATACTTATCAAAAGAGGGAGCTCTCTGATGCCAGTCAAAACACCGTGTGTGAACTGCACTGCAAATGACAAATCAGACTCATGGTGGAGTTTTCTTGCTGTCCCAGATTCAGGAATCGTTTCTTGTGGCCCTGGAAGGGCTGGGTTCCCTCCAGCCCCTTGTCTGTGGCTGCCTGACTACGGGATCTTGGGCCACGATTGGACTTACCTGGGCCTCCACCTCTGCACCTCCAAAATTGAAAGGGTTTTTCTTTGGTGCTCAGTGCTGGTGATGGCCCCTGAAGACTGGTGGGCACAGGTGGGGACTCCCAGAGGTGGGGGTTCTCATGTGAATTCCTGACTGTTCTGTGATCCATGGGCTGGGGCTTCCTGCAGCAGCCCAGAAAGCTTTCCTGGAGCAGATGACAGCCCTGGAGGGTGCTGTGAAGGCTGCTGGGGAGCAGCTGCAGGTGCTGAGCAGGAGTGCCCGCTGTGTCCAGGCTGGAGCCGAGAAGACCTGCACCCAGCTGGCAGACCTCGCGGCAGTGCTAGAGTCCTCTGAAGAGGAGATACTGCGTGCAGCCACCATCCTTTCATCTCTGGTACGTCTGGGCTGGGTGCCCATCACCACTGAGCCTGGGCAATGGAGGGGACTCTGGACTGGGTGGTGGGAGCCAAGGTCCTCTCTCCAGCCCTGCCGATGGCCTCCTGACCCTGAGAGTGCCTCTCCCCTTCCCTGAAGCTTGGTTTCCTCATCTGCAAAATGGGCATCATCAGCACCTCTCCCTGTGTTAATTCATTGAGCTACTGTTTGCAATGAGGGCTTGATAAGCATCATTGTCCATATCCTAGGCCCCTGCTCCCTGGAGGCGGACGCTGTGGCTAGCTCCATGCATTTTTGGAAGGACTGTTCTGCACAGAGCTGTTTAGTCAGATGCGGCCCTTGTCCATCAGGGATGAGCCATCAATTTCCTCCTCTTTTCCTTTTTTTCTCTAAAGGTGATTCCTCAGGAAGCACCCAGCTGGCATACCAACTGGAGCCATCTGGCCACAGAAGCCCATGCCCTAACCAAGAGGTGAGGCCCGGGCCCCCCGAGGAGTGGTGAGGTCAAGGCCACACAGTCTACCGGGAGCTGGAGTCCTTCTGGAGGGTAGAGGGTACCAGGGCGGGGCCAGCCCCATAGGTGCCCCCATTCCAGGAGTTGGGATCAATGAGTACGAGAGCTGCTGCCCGGGGGTGGGGGGGTAGAGGGGGTGGCAGGGGGATGTCACCAGCCCGGGAAGCAGAGGCATGCATGGGGGCACAATGCTGGGGGGCAAGCCTTGGGTCAACTGAAAGGGCTGACAGCATCCATTGCCTCCTTTTCATGACTTGCCTTATTGAGATATAATTCACATACCATACAATGCACCCATTTAAAGTGTACAAATCAGCGGTTCTTAGTGTATTCACAGAGCTGTGCAACCATCACCACAATCAGTTTTAGAACATTTTCATCAACCCCAAAAGAAACTCCATGCCCATTAGCAGTCACTCCCCATTTTCCCCCAACACCCTTAGCCCCCAGATTTGCCTATTCTGGACCTTTCATATAAATGGAATCAGACAATATATGTTCTTTTGTGACTGGTTGCTTTCACTTAGCATGTTTTCATGTTGAAGCATGAATCAGTACTTCATTCCTCGTTACAGTGGGTAATATTCCATTACATGAATAGACCACATTTAGTTTATCCATTCTTCGGTTGATGGACATTTGGGTTGCTTCAACCACTGCCTTCTAAGAAGCAGCTCAAGGCCCTAAGCACAAGTCTGCAGTGATTGTCCCCTTTCACTCTGCTCTAGAGACCCTAGAATCATTTTATAGATGCAGAAACAGGCTCAGATAAGTTAAGTGACTTGTGTAAGGACACACAGCTTGGGAGTAATAGACAGAATTCAAACCTAAGCTGTCTTAACCATTCTTTGGTGATTTTATTAGGGTGACCGTATAATTTATTGTCCAAACTGGGATGCTTTTACATGTGAAAAAAGGCCCTATTAATCATCCTGCCAGGACAACAGACATAAACTATATGAACAGGGACGTGTGGTCCACTTCCTACCAAGCACTCTCTGATGTCAGGCAGAGTGACGGGAAAGGAGTCCCTTGTCCCTGTGGCCATATCCTGGTTGGGACCATGAGAGGCCCTCGCAGTAGGGGGTGCAGGCCTGGGCCCAGGCCCCCCTTCCGTGTGTGTTCCTGGCAATGGTCTGGTGGATATTCCCTTACAGCCACCAAGACACCGCCACCAAGATTGAGGCCACTGTTCGGAGGGCCCTGCTTGCCTCCAACACCAGTTACACACTTCTCTGGAGTCTGGTGGAGGGTCGAGTGGCTGTGGAAACCCAGGAGGAACTGGAGGACAGGTGAGACCAACCCAAGTGGGGGCAGAAGTGTGGGGTTGGCCTGCTGGAGCTGACGGGGCATGGCCGGGGCCTGCCGATTCCAGAACTGGCCTCCTTCCCCTTAGTCCTGCCACTCTGGGTGGTTAGTTTGGGATCTGTATCTCACTCGGGGTGGGACCATGGAGTCTTGGGCCCACTTGGTGAGTTTTGTGAACCCCTCTCTTCCTGGGGGATGCAGCTCAGTCTCTGGGGAGGTGGGATGAGACCTGGAACAGGCAGGGCCCAGAGAGGGGACTCACTCTCCCTCTGCAGCATCCCTCTCCCCCACAAGTCCACAGGGCATCCCCTCTCAGCTTCTCTCTGGCCCTGGCTTGCTCGCCTTCTACGCTCTGGGTGGCCCCTTAGAGTCCTCTCAGATCCAAGGGTCAACAGAGACCCACCAATGTCTCTGAGTCTGAGCTGACATTCCTAGCTGTGAGACTCTGATTGGCCCAGCTCGGGCCAGGTGTCCAGCCCTGAGCCAGTCAGCGTGGCTGGGTGAGGTCACGTGGCCTGGTCGTAGGGCGGTGGGAGCTGGCTCTCCAAGAAGGGCTGAGGGCTGGGAAGGAAGCCAGGGAGGCTCCTGTGGTGGGGTGGGGAGGAGGGCTGGGCGGGCCAGGGTGTGGAGACCTGGACAGGCTAGGGATCCCGTTCTGGTTGGCTGATTGAAGAACTGTAGGTCATCAGGGCTAAAGGGGCTGAGCTCATCCATCCAGGCGCCTCCATTTCCCCGGGGAGAGTGACCTGCCCAAGGTCACACAGCACGGGCATGGCGGAGCCGAGACCAGGGCCACTGTCCTTTCCTCAACCCCATGCATCCCCTCCCCTTCCCCATTCTCCTCATGTTTCAGCCAGCGGTGCCAAACATTTGCAAAACTTGGGATTCTTGAGTGGAAATGAAGCGTGGGCCCTTTCAGAAAAGTGTGATTGCACTGAGCGCAGAAACAATCAGCTGGCCCCTTCGCTGCCTTCCGCATTCGCTTGAACACTGCACAGTGGTGGTCACTTTCCAAGGTCAGCTGCTGGCTGCCAACCTGTGGAGCGTGACTCTGCCTTGAGAAATTGGGAGAGGCCTCTGTACAGCAGGGGCTCAAGGCAGGAGCTGGAACAACGCCCGAGAGGGACCATCCTGCGCCCTGCTCCGTGGGCCATCCTGGTCTCTGTCTCTTCCCAGGTACCAGGAGGTCCAGACGGCCCAGAAGGCACTGGGCATGGCTGTGGCAGAGGTGGTGCCCAAAGCTGAGAGGGTGCTGGCCGCCGTGCAGCAAGTCAGCACAGACGGAGCCCCACACCTGGCCCTGCAGCCTTCCCCTGGAATGCTGGTCAGCTCGGCCCCGTCGGAGCTCTGCATGGGGGATGGGGGTGCAGAATCTGTCAGCTGGAGAAACCAGCCAGAAGCAGAGGGCATGGTTTATTTTTAACTATAGAGCAGTTGATTAAAATGAGATAATCCACCCACAGGGCTCGGTGAAGTACCTGGCACAGAGTCAGAGCTCAGAGAATCTTTGTTGTTCATAATAATATTGAGGCGGGATCCTCGTCTCCATTGTGGTGACATTAGCACTGTGTGGCAGAGCCTGCCAGACACGGTATCAAATCCCAGCTCCGCCACTCACCTCTGTGGCCTTAGTCTACTCCTTTACCCTCCCTGGGCCTTGGTTACTGCATCTGCCAGGTGGAGTGCGCCCATTATATTATTTTAAGGCTGCATCCACACGGGGCATAGGCGTGGGGGGGGTCGTGAATAAAGTGCATCAAGCACCCAGCCAGGCCGTGGCCCAGGGTGGCTCTGGCCCTCTGTGTCCATCACTCTACACCCACCACCTCTGGCCATGAGCGCCTTCCAGGATAACTCAGGTCCATCATCCCTTCTCAGTAATCCTGAAATCCCAGAGCTCGGAAACCGGAACTTTAAAAAAAGAATGTTTGATACAAATGCATTTGGGACAAAACCTGACCCTGATTGGTTGGCATGAGGCTATTTATTTGTGGTATTTGCTTACTCCACTGCACGTGGAGAGTAATTCTCAAACATTACCCTGTTTGATCCCCGGGGCTGCTCCAGATGACACCACAGGGTAGAGAATGTGCAGCTCCTACACAGTTCTGCTTTTTAAAATCCAGAAAGTTCTGAACTCTGAAGTACATCTGGCCTCTTACCTGGTTTCAGATAAGGATTGTGGACCTGGGTAAGGAGCTTCAATTTGCCAACTAGGGAAACTGCAGGTCAGGGAGGTCAGCTGAGGTTCCCACTGCCACACAGCTGGAACTTGGTGGGGCTGGAATCAGAGCCAAAGTGACAGGCTCCCCAGCCCGGCTCCCTCCCCCTGGCCCCTCTGCCTCCCTCCATCCCTGCCCCTGAGGCTTCCCACATGTCTGGGGCCCGCTGGCTTTGCAGGGGGAACAAGGTGTGGGTTCTGGGCTGGCAGCCAGGGTCTCGCCTCGTGGACCTACCTGCATGCCCCGCCTAAGCCGCGTCTCTCTGCAGCCTCTGGAGCCCCTGGCCAGGGACCTGCTCGTGAAAGCACAGACTCTGGAGAAGACGGTCTCATCAAGAGAGCGTGTGGCCACCGAGGCTGCTCGAGCCCTCCAGGCCACCGCCCAGGTGGTGCTGCAGAAGACGGAGCCCCTCACACAGGTGAGGCCTTCCAAGCAGGGCACCTGGACGAGGGCAGGGCTGCGGGTGATCTGGGGGCGGGGGTTACAGGAGAAGGAGGGGAGGAGGCAGGAAGTAGCTCTTTTCATCCCTCTAGGGCAGGGGTTCTTAACAAGGGGTCTGTGAGCTGGAATTTAAATTCAAAAAAGCATTATTATTGTGGGGATGTGTTGGTGTGGGCGTGATATATTTATTAAATAATACACAGTGTAGTGTGGTCTTAGTAAGGGGTCCGTGGTTTTCACCTGATTGGCAGAAGGGTCCGTGGAACAAAAAAGGCTAAGAACCCCTGCTCTAGTGCCTCCCCACAAAACTGCAGAGAACCTTCCGGGGCAGCCAAGGCAGGAGTCGCTGCTTTCCTGAGAACAGGGAGTAAAGGTGTGAGAGGAGAGGCGCAGACAAGCGGATAGACAGGCGGACAGAGGACAGCACCAGGAGCACCCGGGGCCATGCCCTACCCTTATTCAGTAGCACTTACAACTGAATGGGTCCTGTTTGCCCATTCAATCATTCATTCGTTCATTCATTCATTCACCACATATTTAGCGAGCCCTTCCTTGAGCTGTCCCTGCGGCTCACGTGGGAAACCACACAGTCTGTGTCCTTGCGGCATTTACCACCCAGGAGAGGAGGCAGATATTAAATATGCAGGGAATCCAAGGAGAATGATGCCTAGTCCAGTGGTTTCCAACCTATCAGTTATAAAGACCCCTTTTACATTTATTTTTAAACTTCTCATTTGGAAATAATTTTAGATTTACAAAACTACAACCAGAGCACAAAGAATCCCCACATACCCGTCACACAGCTGACCCTTCTGTTAGCATTTTCCCTAACCGCAGTACAAGGTTCAATCAGGAAATTAGCCTGATCTCTTTAGTCCACAGGCCACATTCACAGCACACCAGTTGCCGCGGTAACGTCCTCTTCTTCTGGTCCAGGCCCACACATGGCATTTAGCTGTCATGTCTCCTTTAATCTGGGACAGGGCTTCCATCTGTCTTTGACTTTTATGACCTTAACCCTTTTGAAGAGTACTGGCTGGTTCTTTTGTAGAACGTACCTCCATTTGGGTTTGTCTGATGTTCTGTCGTGATTAAATTCAGGTTATGCCTTTTTGGCAAAAACAAGCAGACAAAACAAACCACAGGAGTGATGATTGTGCCCTTCTGAGCATCCTGTCAGGAGGCACGTGATGTCCACACCCCTTAGCACCGGTGAGGCCAACTCTGATCACCTGGTGAAGGTGGGGATAGCCAGGTCTCCCCACTGGCTAGTTACTGATTTCCCCTTTGTAAGTAAGAAGTGTCTTGTGGGGAGGTACTTGGAAACTATGTGAAACATACTGTTTCTTACTATACTTTTACAGACTAATTGCAGCATTCATTGATTTTTGCCAGAAATGAGTATTATTGTGCTATTTGCCAAATGGGTAATTTCTATTGCTATCATTCCCTCAACATTTATTAGTTGGGATTCTACTGTAAGTAAGAACTCTCTCTTCTTGTCCATTTATGTGTATATCCAACTCTTTATTTATTGTAATATGGACTCATAGATTCTTATTCTATTACTGTCATTATTTATTTTCTTGCTCAAATTGCCCCAGATTTGGCCATTGAGAGCCCCTTCAAGTTAGCCCCTGGGTGTTTTTGACATAAACCCATACTTTTCTGAGTGTTTCCTTACTTTCTGGCACCATGAGATGTTCCAGGCTCAACTTATACTTTCCCCATCCTCGGAATCAGCCATTTCCCCAAGGAGTCATCGTTTCTTTTATTGCAGAATTGTATTTAGAAACCACAATCTGGACATTCAGTGTCCTCGCTAGTACTAGTGAGTCACCGTATCCTGGTTCTCCCAGTGGGCAGTTAGGAAGTGTGTGTGTGTGTGCGTATGCACACATAACCATCCATGCCTGTTTCTGTATCTCTCCATCTGTGTGTATATATCTGTTAAAAAACATGAGTTCACACTGATGCCTCCAATTCCAGTCCAACACCACAGGGATCATTCTAGCCTTTCCCTCTTCCTTATTTGTGATTCCTTTCTCCAAAAGTGAAAAACCTGGCT
This sequence comes from Cabassous unicinctus, assembly GCA_029593785.1. Lineage (NCBI taxonomy): Eukaryota > Metazoa > Chordata > Mammalia > Cingulata > Chlamyphoridae > Cabassous > Cabassous unicinctus. The sequence goes on along the minus strand of JAQZBX010008785.1, from coordinate 552 downwards.
CTCATTTTCCACAATATATTTATTTATTTGCTCAATCCTAGAATACACATAAAGTAATAGCAGCATTGCTAACCCATGCCTCTGTAAAACTAAACCTATTACCTAGAGGACAATAATTATATACAATTCCAGAGTACTTAGGAGGTGGATACTCTCTGGGGGTGGATGTGTTTGTTATTCATTTGTAATACAGTTAGATTCACTTATTCCTGTTTGTGTTACATTTTGGGTAACTCCCCCCTCCTTGTCGATTTCAATTTTTTTTAGTAAATGAAGTGTTATCCAATTCTAAAAATCAGAACTATACAGGGAAGCGGGTGTGGATTAGTGGATAGAGCCCCCGTTTACCATATGAGAGGCCCCGGGTTCACTTCCCGGGTCCTCCTTGTGAGGGCAGGCCGGCTCGCGCGGGGCCATGGGCTGATGCGGCAGGACCTCACAGCAAGGGGGAGATAAGCAGACACAGAGAAGACACGCAGCGAATGGACACAGCAGCACAAGCGGCAAGGGGGGCATAAATAAATAAAATAAATAAATCTTTAAAAAAAAAAA
>JAQZBX010008784.1:0-47375 GCA_029593785.1 Cabassous unicinctus | reverse complement strand
ATAAATATATATAATTTCTCTCTCTTTATTAATAGTTGGTGAGCCATGCTTCTTGTACTTTCCTTTAGTTCTTTAGATATGACATTCTTTAGTTCTTTGAACTTATTTATAATGAATGATTTAATAAGTTTTTGTGTAGAAAGTCCATCATCTCACCTTCTTGAGGGACAGTTTTGATTGTTTTTTTCCCCCCCTTTTACGGGCCATAATTTCCTGGGTTTTTTGGGGGGGGGAGGTGGAACTTACTTTTATTTTTTTATTATTTTTTTTTTGTAAAATGATATATAGATATATATGCATATATGTGCATTTGCTTACATAAATGTTATTATTATTTTTTTCATATATATTTTAAAAGATGCTTAGATTACATAAATGTTACACAAAAATTACGGGATTCCCATGATCTCCACCTCCCATACCTCCCATAACTTCTCACATAAACATCTTTCATTAGTGTGGCACATCACCTGCAATGGATATACACATTCTGGGGCTTTGCCACTAAGCATAGACCACAGTTCACATCGTAGACCACACTCTCTCCCACACAGTTCTGCATGGTATACGCTGATGTAAAATGGCCTACATCCATCGCCACAACGTCACTCAGGACAATCCCCAAGTCCTGAAAAAGCCCCTGTATTACAACTGCCCTTCCCCTCCCCGCCCCAAAGCGTCTAGTGGCCACTGGCTTCACACGCCCTGTAACTTTTCTTTGAAAACTGGAGTTTTTGAATAATATAATGTATCAACTGTGAAAGCATATTGCCCCACCCCCCTTCACCTCACAGGGTTTTCTGTTCTGGTTCCTGGTGGTGTCACAGGGCTGATTTCCAGGTTCTTGGTCAGGCCGTAAGAAAGAATTTAGAGACGCACCACAGGTATGAGAGAGTTCGAAAAGAGTTTAACAAAAAGAAAGTAGATATGCTCAAGATAGAGATGCCCTCGCTCTTTCTGAAGTTCTTGGTTTTATGGGCTACCCCTGGGGTGGAGGGTCTATGCTGATTGGCATATTTGAAATAAATTGGGGAAGATTTACTGGGTGGTTTGATTTCTAGGGGTTGCTGTCCCGTGGTTTCTGGCTGCTGTCCGTGAGCTCTGCTGGAGTTCGCTGTGTGAGGTGATATGAAAATAGTGGATGGTTGTGGTGGCGCTGCTGCCTCGAGCTGCTTTCTGATAATTCGGCTGCCAGGTGTTCCTGCAAATTGCCCCCTGGTAACTTGCTGAAAACTTTAAACCAATATCCTTTGTGAATATAGGCACAGAATTACTCAACAAAATACTAGCAAACCAAATCTACCAACATATAAAAAGGATCATCTATTGTGGCCAAGTGGAATTTATCTAGGGAAAAAAAAAATTAAAAGACAATCTTGGGAATGGGCTTCTTTCCATAGGGGTTTTTGAAACATTCTTGCATATTTCTGGGGATCCTGACAGCCACATGGATTTGCATGGATGTGTGTATACCCAGAAAAGACATGAGTAAACCTCAAACACTCACCTCTGGGTGAGGTTTTCTACAAACAGGAAGAGAAGGCCAAAAAGTTATAAACTTTCCATAATGTTTAGGGCCTGCCCCAACACACACACTTATACACACACACACATCAGCCCTCTGCTAAGAAAAGAAGACATTGATTGAAGGCATTTAAAGTAATCTCTGCCCAATCATTAGCTGGTCAGGAAGTTAGCCAGGCAGATATTTCAGTGGCTACACATGACAAAGAATGCACATCGTACAGAATCAGTCCAGGAAAGCCATTAAACCAAAAAATAGCAACAACATTGAGGCAGGACAGAATACGAACCTAAGGAAGAGGAGCAGAAAACCCAATAAGCCACACAAACACCACAAGGCAAGAGAGGCTGAAGCTTCTTGTTTACCCCATTTGGTATAGCTGCCTCAAGCAGTTGTGATGTTACACAATTGTCACTTATTGTTTTCAACAAATCCCCTAAGGATAGCCTTTTTCAATGAGCAAGGTTTTTGGTAAGTCAAATAAAGACAAACCCTGGGAATGGAGCTTTTCTAGTGAGATGCCAGGCAGATCAAATGGCATCAATATCTATTGTGTAGGGCTATTTTGGGAGCTCCAAGTTTGTTCTGTCCTCTCTGGCTAGCTTCTTGTTTTTCACTGCTGCCAAAATTGAAAGGCTGCTATTTTTCATGACTACCATGGGGAGCTCAGGAAAGGGGGGTGGAATCAGGTGAGTTATAAAATCATAGAGCTCACTGTTCTTACCCAGATTCAGACATTTTCTTGAATAAAAGCAATTTGGATTACTGCACACCTTTGGATAATACCTAGATTTCTGAAAGGGGTGATTTTCACACATTTTTTCCAGGGTTCTCATTGTTTTTATTGATAAATATATTTTCAGAGGTCCTTGCTTCCCTCTGATGTTTATTGTTAGATTAGAATTCCTAAATAGATGACTCTGCTGTTTTCTTTGTATTCTAGTTTATCCTCATCAAATGATTCTCTCCTAAAGTGTCAAAACATATTGCTCTATAATCAGTTCAGTAAAAACACTTCATGACTATAATTTGTTGATGCTAAAAGGATACAATCATGTACTAATAGCAGATAGTCTTCACCTTCATTTATTTGGACCCTGCTCAATAATCAAGCATCCTTATCAAAAGCAACTTCTAATAAGTACTAATACACAATACACATTATAATATACTTTGTATTCCTTCTTCAACACTGGTTTGACTTCAGAAAAATTTTCTTTTCAAACAGATCATATCTTTCTTCTGCTTTGAACCTTCTTATATCTTTCCATAGGGACTTACTAAGCCTTAGTGAATAAGGTATATTAACTCCTTACATTGGCCTACAAGGACCTATATGATCCTGGTTCTGACAATATCTTAGGGTGTTTGCATTCGCTATTCTTTCTACTAGAATGCCTGATCTGTATCTCCTAGTGCTTTTATATATAGATGTTCTCTGGTCATCTCTATGCAAATTAGGTCCCCAGAGACCTCATTTTGCTTTGTTAGTATGTGCAGTATTTCACTCAACAAATTTATTACCTAAAAAAGAAATTAATACAAAAGCACACATTCATTGCAGAAAAAAAAGTAATTATGTGATAGCTCCACTAGAAATAATTAGAAATAATGATGTTTATAGGAAGAACATACATCCAAAATATTTTAATTTAAATATATCCACAAAAATTACAAAACTTACTCATTTTTTTATCCTAGACAAATAGCTTATTATATATAATATATTCCTTACTCAAGAAGGATAGATTATACCAACATATATAAGAGAAAGATATAAATATATAAATTTCCATTTGCATTTTTCTTTTTGGTATAATTCAGAGTGTTAGTGATTAATTCTGAAGGCTTGAATTGAGTTAAACTTTTATCTGAATGTTTGTTTCTTGCATTTTTCCCCATAAGAGCTTAAAAAGGAGACTATCTAATACTGGCCAATATTTGCAGGCAATGTTTTCATCACAGGTAGCTTAAAATTTCAATAAGGAGTTTTATTTTTTAATTATTTTGAAAATCTATAATGATTAACAATAATTATTTCAGAAAATGTAATATTTATGATTAATTAATATTACATATATATTTTTACCTATATATCACCAAGGTGTTAGTATAGATCTTCTATTTCTGTTCTTTCTAATATTTCTAAATATTTTATAGATTTGTGCTTATTTTGGTCTCCAAGTTTTAGCTTCTACAATGTATCTTTCTCAACCTGATCACACTCCCCAGGTCTCTTCTCTTCTCTGTATAATCCAGATAGATTATTCCATTTTTTTCTTGATTTTAAAAAATGTCATTTATATCAGGCATTGGGGAGGAGAAGAGATTTCACGTTACAGTTATAAAAGATGCCAACTTGAATACTTGAGTTACCTGTGTTTTTTTTTTTATTATTATTATTATTTTATTTTAAGCCTGTAATCTACTTCTGTTCTCTTGATCTTTAGGTTAGTAGCTTCCTCATCTTTATTTATTTATTTTTACCTCTCTTTTCCTTGCCTGTGCCCTCTAGTACTCCAAAATCAAAAGAAAGTAATGAACATAAATTAAAATCTCCCCATTTTGTCATACAGAAAAATTCAGGTCTTTCTACCACTTACTCCCAAGATCTGGGGTTCTTTTTGCATGTTAAATAAAAACAAAACAAACCACTTCATGTGTGCTTCCTAAGCAGTGAAATGTATACTCCAGATTTCTCTCTTCGTTTATAGTTTCTGCAAGGGAATGAGACAGTTATAGAGATGGGTAAAGGCCTTCCTTTAAAAAGGAAAAGTGGCTCCAGTACTTGTTTCAAAATGAAAATTTACTTTTCTGCTATTAAAATCTCATTCTTCTATTCTTACTTTACTTTAAACAGAAGAGAACTTGTATTCAAATCTATTCAGTTTTGCTATTATTGAGCAGCATTAAGATAAGAGTCCATACTGACCACTGGATAATTGCTCACCTCTGCCTTGTCTCCACCCTAACTTGAAAATTCAAATATCTATACAAGGAATAAAATAACAACTCTCTTACTTGAACAAGTCTGTAGGCAAGTTTTATAGACTGTGTAATAATATTGTACTCTCTCAAATATCTAGTTTGAAAAAGACCACCATTATTTTGAAAGTATAAATTGAGAGGATTTGGTTTAAAGGAAGAAATTGGAAATGGTCCAGTAACAAGTAGATCAATCTTTCTTTCTAAATTGATGCAGCGGGAAGATATCAATGACATACATCAAAGGCAAGGATTTTTAACTGTAGGTTCACAAATGGATTCAACTAATTTTCCATCCTACCAATAGTATATGGGAATCTTAATCTTAGGATGATTTATTCTGAGATGAAGGCCCATAGCGTTCAACACTTTTGAAATTATGAAATTATCTTTTTAATAGTTCAAAGCATTATATGGATTGAAAACCATTGCTCTAAGAGAATAAATCTTCTTCTACAGAAGAGGCAGTGCAGAGAGTCCCTTTTGGAACAAAACACATCCAGAATGGCAAGTTTCAATTATTAGTGGAGTATATTGATTTCAGTTTTCACCCTTGAGATACATTTTAGTGAATTGGAAGATAGAGGCAATAAAAAATTATGTGACTTGGTTAAAAGGGGGAGTTATTTATAAAACTGAAGACTGCCTTTCATCAAAATAATTATGTGACAGTGGGCACCAACTTCAACCAAGTTACTGAAATATTCATGCAGAGTACGGATGAATGCTTATGAAGAATGGAGGTGGTATTCTGATATTGGAAGACAGTTACACTAAGTGATCTCCAAGTCACACTCCAACTCCAAGGGGCTCCCTAACTCCTGGGTATGTGGATAAGCATTGTGGGGAATCTGTTACAAAGAATAAATGTCTCAGATTATGTTTAAAATTTTTTTTAGCTAAACAAACAGCCGCTGTTCAAGAAATATTAACAGATAAATAAGTAAATAGCAGAATTGATCTTGTGCCATTTTCAATTTATGATCTCTTCATTAAGTAGTGATGCAATGTTACTGGCAAACGTCTTAAAATTGAAAACATCATAAAAGCTCACCCTCAGGATAGTTCTAAATATTGAATTTGCATTTAAGAATGCATTTGTTCACAATTTGCATTTGGAAAATAAAGTAAGACGATAACCTTGAATTCAGAGAGACTTTTGATGTTCTGAACTGTTGCAACCTTATCGGATTCCATGCCTCCCGCTCTGTCTAGACCCACCCTCCTTTTCCTTTAAGTCAATGCACTATCATTTCCACACTTTCTCCATCCCTAAGTTCTTTTTTCCTCACTTTTCCTAGAGTTAAGTATTCTTCTTAGACCTGTAATTAAAATAACTTCTGAAATCACATCACACAAAGAAACCTTCTCCATCAAATTGAATAAATGTTGATGGCTACCCACTAATATGTTTCTCTTTTGATTTAACACCCCATTAAACTTATCTCTTATCATTCCACATAATTAAACTTTGTGCTAAGCAAGCTATATCATGCTACCCTATTTCCATACAAAAAAGTCTCATCCACTTTCCACACGAAAACCTTCTTTACATACTTGCCCAGTGAATATTCCCTATTATAAGCTAAGTATTTCTGACTTTCTCCATATCATGTGGTTTTAAACCACTCCACTGATGATACATACAACTGAACTCTTTAAGTATTAGATAAGTATTTAGAAAGTGTTACAAACATTTCGGAGACTTAAATTCAATGTAATATGTCAAGTATGGTCTACCCTCAATCAGAGTAGCACTAGTCTAGCCTGCCCTTTATCTCTGATTTATATTTCTAATACACATTTAATTCTGATTAGCTTTTTTAATGGTCACACTGCACTATTGACCCATATCAGTTTACTGTTCATTAAAGCTTTAAATATTTATCCATGTCATCACATTTCTCTCACCTTGATTCTTTCCATTTTGGGATCAAAATAGATGATTTTTTTGTGATGCTGTGTCTTTTATCCAAAATATTCATTATTCTTCCAACCCAGGTTTTAGTGTTTCCAAATTTAATATGCATTCATTTTATATCTCAGATGGGTTGCTAAAAATGTTGAATAAACAGGGTCTGCTTCCTTCTGGATCAGTAATTTTCAATTTAAGAGAAAATCATGAAACACAGTGGTGGGGATTGGATTATGTACTCCACAAAAGACATGGTTAAGTCTTAATCAGTATTCCTGTGTACATGAACTCATTGGTAAACAGATCCTGTGAAGATTCATTATTAGTTAAGGTGTGGACTCATTAGTGAAAGATCTTTCAAGGTACTATTTAGATAAGATCAAATTGAATCAGGGTGAACCTTAATCCATATAATTGGAGTTCTTTAATGCAGAAGAAATTTAGATGCTTTTCAGGAAAAAGCCAAGTAAACCCGTAGCCATGTGATAGAAGCAGACACGCAAGTTAAAGAACCCCAAGCCTTGCCTCAAACCAGGACCAGAACCCTACAGAATCTAGGAGGAAGCAGGACCTGCTGAGACCTTGATTTTGGACTTCTAGCCTCCAAAACTGGGAGACATCAATTCCTGTTGTTTAAGCCAACCACCATGTGGCTGTTAATCACAGTAGGCCTTCCCAACTAAGTCACACAGTAAATACAACGTTTTATATTGTGGCCCAGAAAACACATATAAATACATATTTGAATGTTTGTATTTAAATTCTATGAATCTTCATAATTAAAAATTTTCAGCTATGATTTAAACACTCTGAAATATTCTGTTCTATTTTATTTTCTCCCATTTTATTTTCTATAAAATATCGGTGTGGACCACACTAATATTTAGCTATTTCTATGTGAGACAACATATCCCACATTTAATTTATTCTTGATAACACATCCATGGGTCAGCTGGGATTCTATTGATTCAGCTTGTACTTGACCAGACTTGATGCCAAACTGAGTGTTGTATCTAACCTGCTCTATATTCTCTCATCCTCCTTTGACCAGTGGGCTATCCTGGGTACATCTGATTCTTTGCAAAGGCAAAACACAAAGAGGAAGTGCAATTGAACAGCACATATTTCAAATCTTTGCTTGTGTAATATCTGTAATGTTGGACAGGTGGGCTAACCTAGGCATCTTCTAGTCTTAACAATGGCAGAAACATAAATGACAAGCTCAATTGCTCAAATCATATTTTGTGCCTTTCTTTTTTCTTATTTACCAACATCAGAGTGCCTAAAAATCACCTGGTTAAGCCTAAAATTTAGGGTGTGGAAGTACACTTTACCCACCATGAAGCCAAAGCAACTACATAATCAAACTAACATTGTTGAACAGAGATACATTTCCACCATGGAGGTGTAGTGAAGGGAGTGAATATTTGTTAAGCAATAATCTAATATATGACATCCACTAAAATAATTTCACAACTCACTAATGGATTGCCATTTACAGCTCTGTGCTCATATGATCATTCATCAAATGACTAATCCACCTTACTATTTTGTATTTAGTATGTAATATTCCATTGATATGATACAACAAATATGGATTTTTGAAATCCAGATTCTCTAAATTTATCATATTTCCTTGAGATACCAACCTGCCAGTATGGCAAAATTTGTTTGGCTCAACATATTGTCAGAGAAACATTTTTAATCTTCAATAATAGTTGTATCTTCAGTTATGTGTTTATAAGCCATATCTTATATCATCTCTTCTACAATTATGTTCATATATAACATTAGACTTTCAAGTCTATAGTTAGACTTTTAGGTCAAATGTAAAACTTAGATTAAATATTACTTTTTCAAAAAGAATCTCTGAGTGTCCAATCAAAAACATTTTCCTTCTATAGAACATTCTGAATAAATTCAATACTTTTCCTTCATAACACATATTATAATTTATAAATATATATTTTGTATAAATACTCATTTAATAATTTTACTTTCATTAGGGCAAATTTCCTTGAAAGCAGTGATTATGTTTGTATTGCTAAACTATAGTCTAACCTTTTAAAAAAAGGCCTAGAATATAGAAAGTAATTTTTAAAAAAGTAATGATTAGGGTTTTTCTTTTGAAAACTTTTTTATATTGATAAATTTCTAATAATCCATCAAATATATCTTTTCTGACAAAATCTCAAAAATTTCTGTCAGTATTTCAGTAATCTCCCTTGTAAAATGCATAATAACCTTATATTGAAAGTTCTGTGGACCAGATAACTTGAATTAATTGAGAGTTGGCATCTTAAAATTTTTACCTACTTTTAGTTAAATTTTCCTAATTCTAAGGTTATTGGTAATTATACTTTTCCGTGGGAAAATTAATTATAACAGTATATTATAGGGATTGAATGGAGCTATCTTTTTTTAACCTTGAGGAAATAATCTAGCAAAGTTCCCAGATTGCATATCAGCCCTTAAGTCTACTGGAAAAATTTGGCAGGTGTATTGTCAAATTTTGATCGAAATATCAACATACCATATATATGTCACAAATATAATATATGTAATATGCAATATATATAATATATAAATATTTAATACTGCTAAGTTAAAGACTAACAAAAAATTGTTTGGCTTGCTGCAAGTAAAAGGAGAGGGTTGAAGCACAATTTTAAGCAGAACGTAGAGAATACATAGAATTTTTGGTGGAACATTGAGAAACGTAATTTGAGTATAAGAACATAGTCAGTGTTACTTAAGCAGTGCTGAATGATGACCAAGTGAAATGTGCAATAATGATGGATATTTTTATAGATCTTTGATCTAAGGCACTTATAAATAGTAGTGCTTGCATTGACATTTTTGCAAAATTGATTAATCACAAATATTCAAGCCTTGAATGGACCACCAGCATTTCTAGTATTAGAAATACAAAATGTAGTTGGAGACAAGTTGGAACAATGAAGATACAAATGAGATTAAATATAATCCCATAACCCCTGCACTAAACCTTTCACTGCCTATTTTGTGAATGTAAATACCCGTATTATTTGTTACCTTTATTCCAAAGGCTTCTCCTATTCTCACTTTCTTTGTTAATACTAATTTCTAAAATTCTCAGCATTTTTGGAATTCCTAGCCTCTGTAGGCATTTGGTCTCCATAGTTTTATAGAACTACTCCATGTTTTCTATTTGTACTCAGATGACCCCCTTTCCTTATTTTCTATGTAGCTTCTACATTCAGAACTCATTGGAAGCATTCTTGTGCTTCCAAATTAGTTTTAATTTAATTCAACATTAATTTATTGAGTAACAATTATATGAATCAGACAGGATTCCTGGCCTTGAAGAGCTCATGTTTTTACAAACCATTAATATTTAATGTGTGATAATTGCCATTAAAGATATTTGGATGAAATGATTTAGGAGCACTAAGTACAGATAATTTAATGCTCTCTGGAGAATTAGGACAGGTAGTTTATGATGTTTATTTGAGTTGGTTCCAGAAGAATGGGCAGGGATTTTCAAGAGAAAAATTTTGGAAGAAACACAATATACAAGGGCTGAGGTGATCAGAGACCTGGCATGACTGAATGTATTGAGAAGTTCCTTGAGAGAAGAGTATATGTAAGTACCTTAGGGGTGGAAATTGTTTCAAAACAAGGTAAGATAGAGGACAGATTATGAAATAACTTTGCCACTGAGGAATTTCCCATGTAGCCTTAGGAAAGTGGAAATCAAAAGTAATTTTTAATGTTGATGGTGATATGTTCAACTGTTTTTTTGAAAACGTGCTTAAACTATAGTGCATCTAAGTTGTTTGGAAGCAAAGACAAGTCAGATGATTTCAGAAATAATTCAGACAGAATATGCTAGGAAGAAAACTAAGCAATAGAAGTAAATATAAAAAGAGGAGAATGAAATTTAGAAACATTTCTGATATATAACTGACTTGATTTATCAATTGGATAATTGAAAAAGGAAAAAGAAATAGTAGAAGATGCATAACTAAACTTAATTGAAGTTGATATCAACAACCAAAAAAGAACTTGAGAAAGAACAAGGAATAGAAAGAATGAATTTTGCTTTGAATAATGTATTTAATGTGTATGCAATACATCCAGGTAAATAGAATACTTTGATTACTTGGGGGAAAAAATGATTTACAACTAGAGAGGGAGAAAGGAATGAAAATGCAAATATATATTTGGAAGTATTCAAGAATAAAGGGTATAACCTGGGACATCCAGGTACGTAGAGAGCATGGAATGAGAGGGAAGAGGCATGAGAAGAATCAGTTATTATGGGAGAAAATATAGAAAGGCTTAAATTATGAAAGGAGAAAATTTTGAACAGAAGAGAATTTCTTATGGTCCCAAATTTTATGGCAGTATCACATGGAATGAGGATGAGAATAGAATTTTAGATTTGAACATGCAGTCACTGCTGATTTCAGCATGATCATTTTTCAGTTCTAGGATAAAGAATCAATTAGAAATAAATAAGAATTGCAGCAGCAGAGACAGCAAGTTTATTCTTGCAAAATATTCAACGGGTAGGGAAATAACCCAGAATGGTATGGAAAATGTGATCTACAGCTAAGGAAAAGAGAAAGAAATTTGTATGTTACATGTGGAGGGATGTAACCAGTGGAGACGAAAATAGTAGAGGTAACAGATAGGGTAATGTTAAGAAAATTCAGAATTGATCCATATATGGAAAGGTTAAATTTGTAATGAATAGAATATATATTTTCCTGAACAAAAGATATATTGTCACACAACGTGTTTGTTTAGATTGGAAACCAACAGAGATTGATAGCTTATGTACTTGAGAAGATATATTCTCTTCTAAGAATGTGGTAGTAGGGAACACTGTTTTAAAATATTTGAGATTGGCTTCTGGAATATCATAGCACCTGGTTTCCTGATCACTCACTCCCTGCTCCTACTCCATCTACTTTGCTTTTTGCTCTTATCTTACTAATTGTTAATCTATACTCCATTCTCATTGCTAGAAGTCCAAGCCCTCTACTAGAAGCCAATTTGGGAGCAATCTCAAACTTGTTCCTGTGAATCCTAATTTTTGGACTTGGGCTTCTTATAAGTAATAAGAATAGATTTTCAAAATGTAGAGCTACATCTGTGAAGACCTGATGAAAGGCATGAAACTTTTGAGGGATTTTAAGAAGGCTAGTGGGACTAGAATTTAGAAAAAACAGAGCAAGTGTCATAAGTAAGGTGGAGAGGTAGAAAGGGTCCAGATAATAAAAGTTCCAATAAATTGGTTACCATTCATTCTAATCTTGTTTGTCAAGGATAGTGTTGGTTTACACATGCTGCCCCATCACAAGTCTTTATAGCTGTCCCTTTTTGTATAATGAATTGCACAGTCACTGTAAAAAGTAAAACATAACAATTGTAGTTCACTAAGGGATGGCCAAAAGGATAAGTGAGGGAAAAAAATGAAGATAGCGTTGGTTAAAAATGTTAAATAATGTCAGCTTTTCACAAACTGGGAAAAACTGAATATGTCTAATGATGTAAGTGAGATGAACTTGGGCAGAAGGGTCAGAGTCTTGAAGATGATTTGAAATAGTGATTGCAAAATTAGAGAGGACAATGAAAGAAATGCATTAGGATTATTGGGTGATGCTGGTGATCATTGATTTAAAGTGGTATGCTTCCGTCCAGTTGTGCCGTAAGCTCCAGCAGTTTTGAGTACAGGTATAGAGATGACATGTGGTAGAAAGTCCTCCAGGATTGGCGTTTAGCCAATCAAATACTATGGAAGGAGAAATAAACAAGGCAAGGGAGTTCAGCAAACTGCCTTATTGAGATTTATTTGTTAAGATTGAAATAATATATTAATGATCACCATGTGATTTAGTTGACCTTATATCACTTTTTGAGAATTTTCTTGTATCGCTTCATGCAATAATGTATCCTAAAATTCATACTATTAGCTTCCTAGGTTGATGTTAGACCGCGGTGATGGTAACTTTACCACCAGAAACACATTTAATTTAATGCTACAGTCTGAGGCTTCCTTACTTACCCTCCCTCTTGCTACATTCTCTTGAGTTTGACAATACATTAACTCACCACTCTACTAGAGAGGAGACAGCAAGTTTCTGAAGGAATTAGGTGTTGTACAGATGCATTTTGGTGATGGGGGAAAAGCAAGGGACAAGCACTGGTCTCAACCTGGGGAGAGAAGGGTAGTGTGAAAGCGTTAGAGGGGATATACAGGTGGCAGAAAATAAGATTTTGTCATCTCTGCCACAGTGCATTCATTCAAGTGGAACAAATAATATCTAAAATGTAAAAGTAGCATTGAGAGATTAATTATAAGTGACCGAGATTTTCCAAATTTATTCTAATTGTATTTATTCAAAGTGAAAATCTGTTACCACAGTTGATCTTACCTACTAACAGCACAGAGCAGAATTGGTTAAATATCTCCTTTGGATAGTCTAAGTGATGTTTTGTACTCTAAAACATGTGAACATTATTGAGACAATGCTTCTTTTCTTATTGAAGTATGTCTTTTAAATGCATGATTAATATATTGCAAGTGCTTTAGAGTTTTGAAAGAATGTTTCAATTATTTTCCACTGACTTTTATTTGCAAAATGCTTATCACAGTTTTAACAACAGTGAGTAAATTCAAAGAATTTCCTTTGACCATGCTCTCCTGCAGGCCTTATATCTAGTACACCAGACTGCCAATTATTTCCACATTATTATAATTTAATGAGAAGAAACTTAGAGGAAAAAAAACATGAATTACTAGAAAAAAAAAGAAAATAGAGTGGAAACTTGAGCTTAACTCTGAAAGAATCTCCTTTGCTTCTGAGTTTATTGAATCTTGCAAAATAAGCTCTTGTTCTTGGACTCTATTTGTGTTCTAAATTTTGTAAAACATAGTCTCATAAAAACATTTGCTATTAATTTTTTAAGCTTTTCTGACACATTTTATTGACAAATATTTTTGGAGAAAATGAAAATCAGCAGTTTATATCTCTATCATAAAAATTGCTGTTAGGAAGAGAAGTCATCTAAGAGGACAATTATTCTAATCTGTCCCTCCCTCTATAACTGACTAAATATTGCCGATCAGGGTGATCTGAATTGTATTGTGGGTCACTAATTCCAGGTGTGCACTTTGACCTCACTCCATTTTTATAAGATTAAAAACTGGCAAATAGGGGAATTACTATAGATCTTGCATGCATGTTTGTGTAGTGATTTCAGCAACACATTTCTCTAATTTTTGAATGAGAACCTTTGGGTAAAAGAATTTTATGCTTGTGGCTAGGTTGCAATAGTGATTTTGCAAGCAATTGATATCAATATTTTTATTTTCTAAAATATACCTGTTAGTGTTTGTATTTTCTATTGCATGACTGGGACCATAGCTGTCAGTCTTCATTCAGTCCTACACCTTGTGTTACCCAGCATGTGACTATGGGCGCAAGTAGCTGAGAAGGATAAGGAGACAAGTTTCCTGAAGGAAACCAAAGGGAACACTGTTAACAAACTCATCCACTAGATGGTGAATGCAGCAAGAATGATTGCAGGAGTGAGGTTGAAGAATGAAAGTCCTAGGTTAAAATAGCGAAGGATTGAGAGAGTAACTAGAGGTCAACCGTTTTAGTTTCCTAAGCTGCTCAAAGCAGATACCATGCATTACGTTGCCTTAAACAATGGGAATTCATTAGCTTACAGTTTGAGGCCAGGAAAATATCCAATCAAGGCAGCATCAAGGAGATGCTTTCTTCCCAAAGATAGGCTGCCAGTGATCCATGATTCCTCTGCCACATGGCAAGGCACATGGTGGCGTCTGCTGGTCTCTTCCTTCTCTTCCAGGTTTAATTGCAGTAGGCCATGCCTTAACTGGAGTAACCTCATCAGAAGACCTTACGTACAACAGGTTTACACCCACAGGAATGGATTAGCCTTAAGAACATGATTTTCTGGGCTACATACAATTTCAAACCACAACATCAATCAGTAAAAGTAGGGAAGAAGCATATAGGATGGTGAAATCAGACGTCATGGTACTAAAAGGGATTTCTTTTTTTTTTTTTTTACTTTAATGGAAAGGAGTGAGTTGGCTGGCATAAGAGAACTAGGAGGAAAACTCCCAAGACAGATGATGTATGAGAGGAATAAAAACCTTCGCTTGAGAGGGCTGTGGGAGTGGCAAGTTCATCAGTTGCATTCAGGGCTCATTTCAGGCAGGGAGGTGAAGGGGATGTTTAAACCAGAAATTAAGTATAGAGAAGGCTCTTCAGATTATTTAGAGCAGGATTTTCAAAAATTTTGCAAAGAAAGAAAGAGAGGAAATTTCCAGATTAGAGGCTATGTTCAGAGTTATATAGGGATGAGAGTCTTAAGATAATGAACTTATGGGGATGAATCCATGGGGCCAGGAAACATATCTATCAAAGGTTCATAACATTTTACAGCATCCAGCATAAAACCAACAATTCTAAAATTTGTTGATGAAACTCAAACATGTAAACAATCATTGGCTCCCTTAATGTTATGAATGCCAAATATTAAAACTCCAATAACAAAATTCCTTGAAATGCTTAAGTAAATAAATGGTTCTTTTCCATCAATTAGAAGTGTTTATTCTTTAGAGGAAACTGAATAATTTCCAAAATTTGAATAATGTCAAAAAAGTTGTTTGGTTTTTGGAATAGAATTCTCATTGTAAAATTTATCTAAGCCGGTTGACATTTAATTGGCTATAGGTTGTGAATACAGTACTAAATTGCTGATGTAAATATTTTGAGAAATCTAAATCTGAGACTTAGGAAGTTGCTTTATTCAAACCAATACCTATTGGCAAAATTCACTATTTGGTAAAATCTTAATCATCAATACTCGAGTGAGGTTGTATCCTTAATTAATCAATTGAAATGTGTAATGGCAACTATAAAGTACTGAAATTCATTTTAAATTGTGTATACCCATAATATAGGTATCAGCAACCATTAACTGTAATTGCTGTATAGCACAACAATAAATATTTAAATCACTGCATATGTGTACAGAAGCCAGTACAAAACTTAGAGAGTATATTTGTGACATTATTTTAGTTTAGGGATAGTCAAACTATGACTCGTTTCATATTACCAACAAAATAAATATTTAAAGTACTGCCAAACTTATTTTTTTAATAACCTTAACATTGTTGACAGCATCATTTTGAAATTTTTTATACTGGCTAGTCCCTATGTGTATTTTATCAATGCTTTCTATTTTATAGACACTACATTTCATTATCATTTGGAGGTTCAGATTATTTTAACTCAATCCCCTTACTTTACAGGAGAGGAAATTGAGGCACCGAGAAAGATAACACAGATAAGAAATTATGAGACTTGAATTCATATCTGCTAAAATTCTGTTCGGTGCTTTTTACACTCACTTCTGCCTCATCTCAGTTCATTTCTACATGTTGAACTGTGCAAGCCATTGCTTGTGATACAAATGGATAAGGCATGGACTCAGCACTGAGGATGTTTTAAAGTGTGGAGGGATAGAGAATGAGACAAATTACATGTATTATTATTACAATTTTGGAATAAGATGGTTTTAAGAAAAGAACATATCAAATACATTCAGAGTTCAAAGTGCGATCATAATGGCTTAGAATGTCAGGAAAAAACTCAGTGGTTGTGATTAAAAGCTGCCTTTTGGACAGAAATTAACCACATGGAGTGAGTTTCAGATACAGGAGGTAAAAGGAAAAGCAGCAGGAAAGAGGGGAGAGGTTAGAATGAGTATTTTGCAGGAACAGTAAGAATGGATCTTACTGAAAATTGAAGAAATTGCTTGAGAGGCTGAAAAATTATATTGTGGTAATATTTGGAAGTTGAAAATATTTGCAATATATTTAAGAATTAAAAGATGATGAGTATGTAGGCTGGGTTCCAGCTGACACATGAAGGTGTGCAAAATTATTTAGAAGGTTATTAAAGTGTTGCACAAGAAATGCAATCAAGCCTGAACTAGAGTGAAGGCAGAAAAGTTAACAAGGAGGGGCCAACTGAAACCCTTGAAGAGAAATGATTTTATTTACTGAAACTGGTAATGCATTTACGTGGCTCAGAAACAAAAATAATATAAAAATCGATACAAGTAGTTTGCTTGCATATATGCTGCTGTCTAACCATATATCTTTGCATAATCCTTTCATTAACCCTATGTGAGTTAATTTAGTGTTTCTTTCTATAACTATGAGCAATTATGATAATATTTTCCTTATTTTCATACACAAATGAGATTATACTATATACCTTATCCTGCTCACTGACTTTTTAAAAGTCAATGTACTGAGATGAAACTTAAATAACATAAAATTAACTATTTGAAAGTGAACAGTCATGCAGCATTTAGTATATTCACAATGTACAAAAACAGACCACCACCTCTATCTCATTCCAAAACATTTCTATCGCTCCAAAGTAAAATCCCTTCCTCATTAAGCAATTACTTCCTATTCTCCCCTCTCTCCATCCTCTGGAAACCACCAGTCTACATTCTGTGCCTAAGGATTTCTTTTGTTCTGGATATTTCATATAAATGGAATTATACCATATGTGACCTGCTAAGTCTTGCTTCTTTCACTGAGCGTAATGTTTCCAAGATTCATTCATGTAATAGCATGTATCAGTAATTCATTCCTTATTATGGCTGAATAACATCCCATTATATGTATATACAACAATTTGTTTATCCATTCATTCATTAATGGACATTTGGGCTCTGTCCACCTTTTGGCTCTTGTGCATGGGGCTGCTATGAACATGGATGTTCATGTACCTGCCTGAGTACCTGTTTTCAAATTTTTTGTGCATATATCTAAAAGTACACTTGTGAGGTCATTTGGTAATTCTATGTTTAACTTTTTGAGGAACTGCTAAACTGTTTATCCATTACTTCTTAACAATAATTCACGAACAATTCCCTGTATCTAGAAATATTTCTCTTTCTGTTTTTACAGTTCCACTTTTGTGCACAGTTGCAAAGTTTTGGCTTATTTGACTAGTCCCTTATAGGTGGACATTGGGTTGTTTTCAGTTCCTAGTGTTACAAATCATCCTAAATGAATATAACTGTGCATACTACATTTTAAATGATAGTACTGTAGTATACTTTTATCCCCATAAATGAGGTTTTGGGGTTAAGAATAGGTGAGGTTGTAATTTTGATTGATATTGCCAAATTATTCTCCCTAGGAATCATCCCTTTGAATTCCTACCAAAAATATTTGAGGATGCTTCAATACCCAGCCAGGAGAGAGGGTTGACAAACTTTTGGATGCTGCAATCTGAAAGGTGAGAAATGATATCTCAATATAGTTTTATCTTATATTTCCTTATTTGGCTGAAGGTGAATATCTTTCAATATTTCCAGGGTGTGATTTTATAACTTATTCTGTGACCTATTGGTTCATGTCCTTTGTCCATTTTTTTTCTGTTAGGTTTTTGCTTTTTTCATTTTATTTGTATGTGTTCTCTCATATCAGATAGCTTATCCATTTATCTGTGATTTGAGATGTACATAAGTCACCGTTTATCATTTTCCTTTTCCATCTAAAACATTTTCATTTTTACATAATAAAATTTATCATTTTATTGACTTCTAATTGTCTGAATTAAGAAGGGCTCCTAATTTAGAATGTAATGCTCTGATATTTTCTTCCAGTATTTATGTTTAATACTTGAATTTTTGATATACTTGGAGTTTATTCTAGTGTGCTATATGAGAAATTTATCCAATTTTCTCATTTTTCAAGAAGGCTACCCAATTTTCCAACACAATTTAAGAAAAATTGCATCGTTATCTTATTGATCTGAGTTGCCAGGTTATAACATACTAAGCTTCTGTGTATAATTTGGACCTATTCTAGGTTTTCTCTGGTTGCATTGGTTGGTTTGTTTATTCATGTGACAGTTCCATACTGTTTTGAATACTGAGGTTTTACAGTTAATTTTACTAGGGCTCCTGGACTATTTTCTTCAGTTTTCCTGCATATTCTTGGTTGTACATACTGTCCATATGAATTTTACAATCACCTTTGTAGTTCCAGAAAATAATTAATATTTTTATTGTAATCACATGTAATTTGCAAACTAATTTAGCGAGACTCGACATATTTATGACACTGAGTCTTCCATCCCTAGAACACTGAATTTTCAAGCCATCTTTTGTGGCCCTCAAAAATGTTTTAGAATTTTCCTCACATAAGTATACGTGTTTTTATTATATTTTCTCCAGATGTTTTTATCTTTTTGGTTGCTATAGAAAATGGGTTCTTATCTCCAATTATATTTTCTAATTAGGTGTTGTTTGTTTTCATGAAGGCTATTGTTTCCTTATCTTTTTCTTACCTTTAGCTAAAGTTTTAAATTATTTTATTGTAGATACTTTCAATTTGATTGTACTGAGTTTCCAGTATACAGACATGAATTACAAATAATTAACTTCTTCTTTCAAAATCTTGTATGTATAATTTTTTTTCTTTTGCCCAGTTGTGGTTCAAATATTCTCAGGCACTGTTGCAAAATATTGTTGGTAGTGGGCATTTTATATTTTTCCTTACTTCAGTAAGAATGCCTCCATTGTATCCTCATTGTATGACATATAGGTTTTGTACTAAAGGACTTCAGGATATAAACCAAACAAATAAACGTGCATGTGTGTATGTGTATGTATGCAATGTGGACAAAATATCTTTCAACACAATTCTTCTTATTTTTATTAACAGTAGATATTGAATTTTGTTAAGTGTCTTCTCAGCCTCTTTCATGATGATAATTATATAATATAACCTTAGTTATATTAATATGAGCAGTTTTACTAATTCACTAATATTAACAATCCATTTAGATATGGAATATATATGGCCATGCTGTATTATTCTTGAATGTACCTTTCTATTATTTGTCATGTTTTATTTCAGACTGTCACATTGATATTTGTAAGTTAATGTCAATTTATTTGATTTGCTTTATTTATATAATCTTCATTATATTTTCTTACCAGTGTTTCATTTGCCTCCTAAAAACCATTCATGAGATTTTCTTCTTTTACATAACCTGGGACAATGAAGGAGCATTAAAATTAACTAGGCTTGGGGAGTGGATGTAGCTCAGTGGTTGAGTGCCTGCTTTCCATGTACAAGGTCCCGGGTTCAATCTCCAGTACCTCCTTTAAAAAAAAAAGTTAACTAGTCTTTAAAGGTCTTGGTGAATTCCTTTGTGAAAGTTTCTGAGCCTGATGCATTTGGTGCTGGGGCAGCAGGCAGGGGTCCTTAAGTACTTCATATGTATTTCTTAAAATTGGAATTTATTTTTTTAATTATCGTTTAATTGGTTTTAAACTTTTATTTTTAAAGAGTTCTATAATTTAGACCCATAGATTTTGTATATTCACTTTGCTTGTATTTTAATTTTTCTTCTTTATAATTTTCTATTTTTTTTATTTCAATGTTTATTATTTTCTTGATTACATGACGTGGTGTTAAATAGTTTCCACATTTTCAGAGAACCAACTTTTTTGTTTATTTAGTTCTAGTGATTTTTTTCTTTTTTTTCTATTAAAGTAGACACATCATTATTAAGATCATTATTTGGAATGCAAGTTTAACTGAAATATATCTTTAACATTACCTAGTCATGTGGCCTAGGCCAGTTCCTAATCTCTCTGAATCTCAATTTTCTTATCTGGTAAATGGAAATGCTAATAGCAATCAATGTATAGGGATAAATGAAAATAGATGCACACATATATACATAGGTACCCACAGATTTATTTACATTCTCTCCCTCTTTCTTTTTCTGTCTATCCATCTGTCTATCTATCTATCTATCTATCTATCATCTATCTATATCATCTGGCAGTTAGCAATCACTTAATAAATGCTAGGCATTACTATCATTGTTATTGTCATCAGCAGCATTATGATGGTATAGTTTGGTTATTGATAAATAACCAAACATTTGGCTAACGTTTAATTTCCTATACTTTGAGCATTCAATTATTAAGAAAATGATCAATATGCTTGAGTCAATTTTTTTTATGATCAAAATACTTTTTAAATAACTGACGTTTCAAAGTTTTCAAAAATTATTCTCAAACCATTTGAGCATTTGAATCATGCATTTTGAATTTTAAGAAGCTTTCAATTTCTTACAAAATAGTGTTGTACAGCCAGTAAAATAAGTCACGTTTTCTTCTTATAGGATTTGATTTTTTAGATATGGCTAACTCTGTTGTTTTAATCATGTCTGCTAAAACTGTCATGGTACATACAATCTAGTGTTATAGAATTAACATTTTTTTTCCCAAATTTAAGCACTTTCATTTCCAAAGTACTAATTGCCTTGCATGATGCTTTCACATGTCTAAAACATGATATTTGATCAGTCATGTCATATAGATGGCAACATATCAAATATTTCTTCAGACCTTCAGCAAGTCTCCTATTTACAGATCTTTCCCTAGGGATTAGTTCTTAGGAGCAATGACTAATCTTCAAGAATATGGCAAAGTCACATAGCTACAGAAGTTGAGAAGAAGAAAACTTGGCTAAGAAAAATAACTGAAAATTTGTAAAAGATAAGAAATTCAGAGAAATAACATAGAATCCTAATGCATGACTGAATGTTTGTGCTGTTTTGGAGCACCTAACACAGAAATGTGTTAAAGGACAATGAAATTTACAAAGTTAAGTGGAAGAATGTTTCATGTTTTGAAATTGCCTCTATCTATCTGCCTTAGGAAATAACTTGGGCACTGAAATAAATATCCAAATAGTTTAAGTGTGGCATGAATGAAATTAAATAATGTTTTTATTATGTAATTTTTGTATATTTTGACAGGCGTCTATTAGAATCTAAAATTCTGTCTTTTTGCTGAAGTAGCACATGTTCATATTTCAGCTGTAGGTGTTTAAATTAAAAATATGGAACCTATAATAAAAGTATATAAAGTTTCAAAAACAGGAAAGAAAAGAAAATGGTCTTGGAGGTAACAAAAGAAGTTGTATTGGGCTAAATTATATTAAGTGTCAGGAAAATTGGATTTGAAAATCAGGATTTTTAAAAGTGCCCCACTACTTTGTATAGACTTGAGCAATAATAGATAAAAATAATAAAACCAGGGAAATATCATTCACATACTTTTAATGTCAGAAAGTTCTGAGAATTTCATAGAAAACAATTTTCTGGTTTCTAAACATAGTTTCTTTTTTTTTAAAAAAAAACTTTTAAACTTTTAATTTCGAATTACTTTCAAATTCACAGGACAGGTACAGAAATAATAAAATTCCATACATATTTCCTTACAGTATTCTGTTTTGCAAATTTTATTTTAAAGAAGGTTTAGATGATATAAATGATACATTGAAAATATAGGGGGATTCCCACTTACCCCCCCTCTCCCCCTCCCATACTTTTCCTCATTAATGGCATCTTTGATTAGTGTGGTACATTTGTTACAATTGATAAACACATATTGAAGCATTGCTACTAATCATGGTCAGTAGTTTACATTATGGTTTACACTTTGCACTGCACATTTTTTATAGGTTTTGACAAAATGTAAATGGTTTGTATCTGTCATTATAATGTCATTCAGAACAATTCCAGTGTCCCCCAAATGTCCCATGTTATACTTATTCTTCCCTTTCCTTCCCCTCACAAACTCTGGTGGTCACTGCCTTTATATCAATGATACAAGTTCTATTGTTAGACCAATAGCAAGTCTACTTTAGTCCATAGTTGCATTCCAACCTTATGTTTGTTCATTCCTCAATCTTGAGGATTTTGGGATGCTGATGCCTACTTTGTTTCTGATTGAGATGGGACTTAGATTCCATGGGGCAGATGGATGGAACTGCCTTGCTTGCAGTTGTAGATATTCTTGGTTTTTCTGGGATGGGGATTGTCCATCATCGTCATTTTGTTAGTTGTCATGAGTCTGATGAACTGGAGAGTAGATTTGGCTACAGCTCTGCAGAGATTCAGGGAAATATAGCTCCTTTTAAGATACAGATATGTGTGTGTGTGTCCATTTAATTCCATGATTGTGGTGACATAATAGTGTTCTCCCCAAATTTCATTTTTATCTGGAATTTCAAAATGTAACCTTATATGGAAATAGGGACTTTGTGGATGTACTTAAGGTAAGGCTCAAGATAAGTGCATACCAGGTTAAGGTGGCCAATAAATCCAATAAATGTGTCCTTATAGCCGACAGAAAAGGTCCCACTGACAACCATAGGGAAGATGTCATGGGAAGACAGAGGTAGAGATTGGAGAGTTGCTACTACAGACCAAGGGACCCTTGGAGCCACCAGAAGCTGGAAGAGGTAAGCAAGGATTTCTCCCTAAAGCCTTTTGAAGGGAGCATGATGCTGCCAGCGCCTTGACTTGTGATTTCTGGCCTCTAAAATTGTGAGAAAATCAAATTTTCTTCTTTTACACAGCAAATTTTGTGGTAATTTTTGCCAACTCTGGCAAAATAATATGGTACAAATGCTCTAGTTGAGAAAACTATGGATCTGAACCATATGATTATAATTATATATTATATAATTTTAATTTCAATTATAATCATTCAATGACATATTGTGTGTAGGTCCAAATTTTGACCAAAGGAAGAGTTTTGAGTTTCAAAGATCCACCCAGAAATGCAATGTGTGACTTCAGGACATTTCTCTATGTTCTAGAAAAACAGAGCACCTTATGTGATATATATTAGTTTCTTTATTGACGTGACTCCAGAAGAGAGTGACTTAGAAAGTAATGTTTTGTAATATGAGAAAAATAAGAGGTCCAGAGTTTTTTTTTAAAATGGGAGCCTTGGGACAGGAGCTTCTTGGGGACTAGTAACTGCTGTTGTCATTGCAATTTTTCCTGTCTGGAGTACAGAAGGACAGAAGGATGTCACCATGCCTAAAACATTAAAGGGAAAAATTCCAGGATTGAGAAAAAAAAATCATTCATCCATATTGTAGAAAAGCAGTTCAAATTATGAGAGAGGCTCACAAACAATTAAAAAAAAAATAAGAAAAATTGAAGAAAGCAAAGGCTTTGGGTCTCAACATTTTTGGTGAAAAACTACGGTGGTTTCACAATCATCTTGATCTACAGAAAGTAGAATATTTAAAGGAAGATGCTTGTGAATTAATTGAGAGGCAATTAAATCGATTTAGCAATGACTGCTACATAACAGCATCAAAGACAGGCAGGGAATGAAGCCCCATTCCCGGCAGACAGTCATCAATCAGAGATGGCGTGGGCGACAGCAGTATGAGGGATATGACATGAGATTCCAGACTTTAATGCAAGTCACCTGAAAATTTTAGGGAATGGGGTATTGATCTGAAGAAATTGCCAAACATTAAAATGAGAAAACTCTGTGCTAAAGATGCAGTTCCCAAGAAGTGAAGAGGAAAAATAATGGGACTGTAGATAAATATTTAAGACAATTGCAACTATAAGATGAAATAGATGACTCCAATGAGGAAATGAATCCAGGGTCTTAATTGTCTTTATGTTTAAATAATTTGAGCATTTCAAGTTATACTCATTGAATACCTACAGCTATGTCTATATATCTATAGATATTTATAGTCTAGATACAGTAATTTGCTATTAGAGCATTCTCTTACATGAATAGTCCCACTTATAGTTTCAAAAATGATGTAATGATTTTTATTTAAAAACCAAGATTGCTTTATCATTTACGTTATGATGTTAAGTGGATAGGAACTGATCTACGAAACCCACTTAACGTGAATTTCCAGGACTGTGACAGTGTGATATAAATAAGGACAGAAAATGTTTTAATTGTTTACCTCGTGTTTACTGACAACTGCCTAAGCTCACATTTTGGGGCATGGAGAGCATTCGGTTTCTAAAAGGGTCCTGTGGATACTTCT
The DNA here is from genome assembly GCA_029593785.1 of Cabassous unicinctus. Lineage (NCBI taxonomy): Eukaryota > Metazoa > Chordata > Mammalia > Cingulata > Chlamyphoridae > Cabassous > Cabassous unicinctus. Next base: position 22,982 of record JAQZBX010008784.1, on the reverse strand, counting down.
TGAGCTGTGATGATGGAAATGCTATATTTCAGTAGTAGTGTTACACTACTTAAATATTAAACCTATTCTTTTGTTATAACATAGGGTGAAATGTGATAAGGAATCCCTATAGGCTGTTGGATTTTACATTAATCATATTTGTTATCTTTTGACCCAAAGTTAAACTTATGTTGATCTCCCACACTTAATCTTTTATCTTTTGAAAAGGAAATAAATGATTTCAGGATAAATCCTTTTGTTTGCATATTATTTTCTGCTTCCTCATTGTGAAAAATAGGTTTAGTTTGTGGACCTATTAGATGACCAATTTTTTAATGGTGTATTTTTGTTTTTTCCTCTGAAAGTTAGGTTAAATTGACATATAACTCAATATTTCAAGTGTCAGAAAATCACAGATATGCTAGAATGTTCCTCATGGAACTCATTATATGCAACATATCTTTTAGTCTATTTTCTAAAGGAACAAAGGAGGCATATTTGAGTATTTCCAGCAAAGTAAAATCATTAATGCATGATGTTAACTAGATGTCAACTAAGTCTTATTAACAATCTAAAGTGTTACAACATTTTTATTTATGAAAATTAAAAGCAAAATTTATTTCTACATTAAAAAAGGGGGAGACTTAACTGAGGTATCGATAATTCACCTCAAATCATTTTACATTTGTAGAAGGGGCGGGGAGACTTTATATAAAAAAGGGACGATCTCACATAAATAGTTGGCAAGTAGAGAGGAGCGAATTTTATTTTGATATAAGGACCACTATTAAATGTGGATAAAACACATTATGGAGCTCTGTCAAAAAAAATGTTCAAGCAGAAGCAAAGTAAATGAGATTCCTGTGTTAGGAGGGAGGTCGGAATTGACTCATCCATGTGTTCGTATATTCATTTTTTCATTTGTTCCTTCTTTCAACTAGCAGTGATTGAGTCTGTATCTTAGTTCCCCTCTACTCTCAGATTCTAAAATTCCCCTCTGCTCTTTAGATTCTGCAGCTCCTCTAACCATTTCAGATTTAGAACACAAAGTAGCAGCCTGAACATTGGTAAATGCATCACACTAAAAGCAAACAAAGTGATGAAACAATTATCTACAGCATTGCTCTTAGATTACTTTATATTTTTAAGAAGTTCTGTGAATAACAGCACTTGTTCTATCACCATGAGCAGCTTTTAATATTAAAGGGAATCTAATAATTTTCAGGAAACAATAGGACTAACAGTATAAAAATCACATGACTGAAGTTTTTGAATATGGACTAGTATGCCAAAAGATAGGTAGAGTGATGAGAAACACAATTCTCAAGTTGGCAGATGGAAATTATTATTGCTCTCGTTTTTCATTGTTGGAACAGTTGGTTCCTCTGAAGGAGTTTTCAAACCTTTATTAGTTAAGTTTTTTCACTCATGACTTTATTTTAAGTGGGTCATTTTCTATATTTCACCAATGAGAAAACCACCACAGAATAAGAATTAACAATTTATTATATTCCACAGCAAATGAGCCACAGAAGAAATGTTCAGACACATTTCATTTCCTCTTCTTTTCAGTGCCTAAACTTATATTGGTTAGTTGGCCTCTCATGTATAATTAGATACAAAGAATAATTATTATGTAAAATGAAAACATTTATTTCTACTAAGGGTGAGTACGTCAAAGGATTTGATGTAATCAGATCTTGGAGATGTTGGTCTCATGGTTACACATAAAATTATTTGGGCTATTATGAAGGTTTGAAACTTCCAAAGGAGCTTAGAGTTCAACTTCCCACTCTTCCAATCAGAATTTTTCTCAATTCCGAAAAAAGATGTTTGGATTTACTGTGATGAAGTATACATGCAATTTTGGATTAAATCTAGATAATAACATGTGGAAAGTTAGGGTGGAGCTGAGTTATTATCGACTACAGAACATTACAGGGCAATTTAGTAGATCTGTTGATTCTGAAAGAGAGTTTTGTTTTCTTTTTTTATTAAAGCTTGAACTGTCACTTACTGTGTGACTTTAAGCAAATACTTAGCCTCTCTTCACCACGTTTCCTTATTTGTAAACTAGATAATAACAGCTATGCGCTATGGCATTTTTTGTTTGTGACACTGTGCTGAAATAATTTGTTTAAGACACTATGCAAAGCAGAAAGCCCATAGTCATCCCTTAGTAATTATAAAGTTTTATTTTAATCATTATTTTGTTTCCGTTTTTAATAATAGACCTTCTATAACATACACTTTAAAAATGAAACTAAATATTTTTGTTTTTGCCAGTATAACTCCAATGCCTTATAAGGCAGAATTTCTAAAATGACCCTCAATGTTGTCCAACCCTTATCCCTAAAACCTGTGAATTTGATATCACTCATGATTATATTATGCTATGTGGTACAGTTGACTTTAAAATAAGGTAACTATCATGGATTATCTATTTGGGCATAAGGAGGTAATAGAGGCCCTCAAAAGCAGAGAGCTTTCTCTAGGTTGGTGGCAAAAGAGGAAGTCAGAGACATTCCAAGAGTGAGCAGGACCCAATGTCCTGTTGCTGCTGTGAATTTGGAAGAACGTTGTGAGAAGAAATGTGGTGCAGAGACCAAAGCCAGGCTGACAGCCAGCCAGGAAACAGGGACCTCAATCCTACAACAGCGCAGAGCTGAATTCTGTCAAGGATCTGAATGGTTCTTGGAAGTATGTTCTTCCTAGGTCACAAGATGAGAGCCCAACTCAGTCAACATTTTTACTTCAATTTTGTGAGACCTGTAACAGAGAAACTTGTCAAGACCATGCCCCTCCAGACTTCTGATCTAAAGAAACTGTGAGATAATAAATAACAGTTCTTTTAATTTGCTAAGTTTGTGGTAATTTGTTACATAGTGTAGAAAACTAACATACCATGGTTATGTCTGTTTTGTGGCCACATAACTTTTTTAGACCCAAATATAACCTGAAGATCAAACAGGCTATATTAAATGTGAAAATTTAATTTACTAATTGAATGTGTAGAATTTTCACCTCAGTTAAAAATATATTTGGTTTTAGAGGGCAAAGGGACTTTCAGGATATATAATCGAGGAGGAAGGAAAGAGGGCTACAAAGAAAGAATTTCCTTGGCTTGGTAGTTTTCATCCTATGGTATCTGCACTTCTAAGCTGCTGAAGAGTTATTAAGAAGGGTCTACAAATCCATATGCCCATCAGATGTCAGCTGCAGCTGAAATAATTATATTTCTGGCACAATCTGTAGCTATCTGTAGATCTTCGTTCTATTATTAAAACTCAATATACGGAAAGAATTGGTTGTAAATTTTCCTTATCCATATTGTCACTCAACCTCTACTGAACATGCAAAGTATTCACTAGGGGGACTCTACCTCATAGCCACAAGCTATAGCCACAAACTCATAGCCCTGCCTTATGTATCTGGAGGTCATTCAGAGGCATTATTAGAATTCCAAATCATTTATCTCCAAAGTCTCAGGAACTGACTATATGTTGGAGTGCCACAATTGTCTACTTTCTAAGTTTTGAAGCAGAAATGATGTGTGTTTTACTGTATTTGAACTTTATTTAACGTAACGCTCTGATGGGTTAGGTACAACTAATCTATCTTCTCAGAACTGTTGCTAATCACCACTATTTCTGATGCACTCTGACTTTTAAAAATACTTAATTTTTTAAAGAATAAGTGCAAATAAATATATATTTCCTACAGTTTTGAATGGACCAAATCAGACAGGCAAAATAAATTTGAAAAGTAAAGATAAAAAATCATGGGATATCATGTTAGTAAGAAACTCGTCTAGTTTGGAATCAATCAACTTTTTGTAAGTGCTTTCTTTACATATAAGTTATGATAAAACAAAAGCCAAAAGGTTTTGGCCCTATAAAATGTTTCTGAGTTAGTTATTTTTTAATGTTTTCTCAATATTTGAAAGTAAGAAATGGAATATTTCTCTTTGAACTCCACAGTAAGACTGCAATTGTAATGAGTCAAATGTTCCAAGTGCTGACTTCAGGTACTTCAAAGAACTCTCATTTTTACTGAATATTAATTATCCTGGAATTTTAGTTATATTCAAGTACCTTAAAATCTAGAAAACCATAATGAACTGGATGAGGGGATAGAATATAATCAGATACAGCATAGAGAGCTTTACTGCAGGGATGTGTGTCTCCAGAGTCACTGGGGCAAGATTTAAATAATTGTCTTCCATCAGTCCAAATTATCCGGTTCTTTCCTGTTTTACAATATGGCCATAAACTTCTGCCTTGAAGCACCAAGTATAAGAACTGACAGTCTTGGTTTTCAGGTTCAATATTTCCTCTTACAAGCTAACATTAAGTCACTAAATGTCTAAGTTTTTTTATTGTAAAATAATAATTTTTATTATTATGTAATAGTAATATAAGTTTTTAATTGTGTAATAATAATTATCTCATATTTGTCATTAGGATTGAATGAGACTGTTTTTGATTGCTTAGAACATGGTCAGTTTATATTGTGTTAATTAATGACAATTACCATTATTTGAAAATCTGAGCAGGGTCACTTTTAATGAGTAATCATAAACTCTTATTCAAAGGCATCTGCCTTGCAGCCTCCCCTGGTTGTAGCTCCCAATCCTCACCCACCCCACCTCTGCTAGGTCACCTCTAGGACAAGAATGCCCGCTCTTTCACAAGACTGTGAATTCCATTCCAACGCTCCTTTCAGAAAGTTCTGTCTTGCAGTCTACCTCCCTGTCATATTTACTTGTCCTAATTCTCATTCTATAAAATGCAGTTAAAGCACAGGTCACGGGTTAATTTGAGTAAAGTTGCATTATTTTAGGACTTTATAATCCTAAAACCTCCATCTCAGAGTTTTGAATTGCTATCTGAATTAGAAGCCAACCCCTATATTGCAACTTTGCTTGTCACTTCAGTATCTTAGCATGGTGACAGTGCCAGCCTGGATTCAGCTGGTGAGGTCTACAATGATGACTGGATGTTGATGTGTCAGATTCCAAGACACTGCAGATTTTATTTTAGAGATATGACAGAAAGTGATGGGTGTCAAATGCTATAAAGGCAGTGTCATTGTTCTGGCCAGCTTAAGGAAAGATGTTTTCAGAATCCCAGCAGCACCAATCTTGTCACGATTCAGCCACTTCCTACTGACTTTTTGACTTCGGCAGAGGAAATAACAGAATCATCTAAAATGCGTGCTTCTAGGATTCACTAGAAGACAGCAACAGAATAAGATAACGTGTATAGAGAAAACTGCACTTTTGTTTATTCCACAGAATTGACAGTCATTAAAACAAACAAACGTGAGAGGCTTCACATAGTTGACCAATTCATACAGAATGTGAGGTTTAGCCTTCATGACCTTGTTTGTCTTTTCCCCTTGATCTCATCTTTTTGAAATTGATCATCTGTGGCCTCTTTTTTTTTTTTTAATGAAACTAAGTTTGCTAACTTTATTTAAAAAAAAAACAAACTGACTTCATGTACTCAAGATAATCTCACTAGGTTGAACTCTATACATAGCATCATTCTCCAGATCTTTGTAATCACAATTCTTTCAGGTTCCCCACTCATGTGACTGCATTAACTGTCCATGCCTTCCTCTCCCCTTTATCTCAACCCGGATATCCCTTGGCCTTCTGTGGTTATGGCCCATGGGTTTCCTAGAGTTGCTTCAGTTCTCCTTGCATTCTGGTTGGCATTCTTAGGCACCCAGCAAATTTTCTTATCAACACTTACAGCAAATGTGGTGACTTTGTTCATGCCTGCCTTCTGCACTAAACTTTAATCTCTGTTTAAAATCTGGGACCACTTCTGATTTTTTATTCCATGTTATCTCTGCCTAGCACAGTGTGTGATGTAGTAGATATTCAAATAAATGAATAAAAGTATCTGCCTGTATCAAGCCTCTTTATTCTTCCTCAGGAAGAATGATTACTATGTTTTACGACTTTATAGGTTGTATAACCTATTTACAACTCACACTTATTAAACACTTAGAATGTATCGGGCCTGTTTTATTAATGGCTTGATCTTATGCCCTTTATGGCATACCAGTTAGGAAATTAAATTCTAGAGTCTGGATTTCAATCCCGTTTTCACCACTCACTAGCCATGCAAATTGCTAAACAGCCAAGTTCTTCAGTTTTCTCATCTGAACAATGGGGATAATATTAACGAAGTCACAGAATTGTTGCAAAAATTACGTAAATCAATACACATCAAATACTTACACACAAGCCTTCCAAAGTTTTAATTTTTAAAATGATCATTTACAAATGTAACATGTGACAGATACCTGATTTAACCCTGGAGATACAGGAATAGTAATACATAGTCTCTGAACTGATAAGTTTACATTATGGTAAAATAAAACCAAAATATAATAAAATCATAATATGTGCTGGAATAAAAGTGTGTGCAAAGACTATGGCGAGCAAAGGAAGGTGTAATTATTTTCAATGAAGTAAACAACTTGAAGGATTTATTCATCCATGAGATTACTCATTTTTAAAATAATTACTTATCTTTTTTTTCTCTTTTTTAATTAGAGAAACTGCAAGTTTACAGAAAAGTCATGCAGCATTCCCATTTACTCCTACACACACACACACACACACACACACACACACACACAGTTTTCTCTGTTTTTAACACTGTGTTAGTATGGTAACTTTTTTACTGTTGATGAAACAATATTATTATAATTGTGCTATTACTTATAGTTCTTAGTTTACATTAAGGTTCACTGTCTTTTGCAGTCTCATGTTTTTAAAAAAATTTATTCATATTTTTGTGGCACTTCAAATCCTTTTTAAAGTAACTTTTTATTGAATTATGATGCAGAAAAGTATGCAAATGGTAAGCTTGCTCTTCAGGGAATTTTTACTTCTATTACATTAGATATGTTTTTACTATATCTGAACTGAATATAAATGGAATTGAGCAGCATTTACTCATTTGTCCTTGACTTCCTTTATTCAAAATTGTGTTTGTGACATATATTGATATTATTGCAGATGGCAATTGCTTGTTCATTCTCCTTGATGTCCACTTTTGCATTTTGTATCTATTCTAACATATAATGTTCACTCTATTGTTGATGGACATTTGTGTGGATTCCATTTGGGGGTTATTACGAATAGTAATGCTTTGGATATTCTTGTATTTTTTTGTAGGACCATGTATGTATATATTTCTTCTACAAGGTCATAGGCATGATCAAATTTAGTAGATGCAAACAAACTCTTGCTTGCCCCACGTTTGTGAGAGATGATGGGACAATTCTCACTAGCTCTTGGTATATTTCATATCATCCCTGAATGTCTCTATTTATGAAATCCTTAATGAGGCTTCTTTATCATGCAAACTTAATCTTTAACTTAAAAAAAAGAGGTATTGTTGGTTACTTGTGTTTTCAGTTGCTTATAACACAGATGTTGATTTCTCAGGAAATGTCACAATTTTAAATCAGACTTCTCATGACTTGTGTGATGTTGCTGATATTTTTTGAGATAGCTTCTTACATCAACCCCTTCATATGTAAGCATATTTTTCAATTACATTATCTTATGTTTTAATATTTAAAATATTTATGATCTTCAATAATTTGAGACCCTAAGAGGAATATTATTTCTAAACCCTTAGAGGCAAGTGAGCAGTACCTGAAGTCGAAATGACAAGCACATTCGTGAATGATACAAACCAGCTGCTGGGTCTCTTTATATGCAAGTCATTCACTAAGATATCAAAACGTGGAAAATATAATGCGCTTAGCAACGTTTCTTGTCGAATTAATGCCCAGGTGAGTTCTTCTGAAATACTGCAGTTGTACTGCAGCAAAAACAAGGAGCAGTAAAGCATCATATTTATTAGGATCCAATTTGCCACTGCAGCAGTCAAGTGCTTCAGTTTCTCCCAGTGGTGATGGGAAGAGAAAAGTAGGGACAGAGAAATTTAAATTAAATTCATAGAGTAGTGCACATTTGGAATTCAATATTGACAGCTCTAATTACACCTAGTTTCTCATCACAAGTTCATTAAGTGAAAGTAAAGGATTAAAAACTCTACTACACAGTTATAAAATGACATGCAGCTCCTTTCCTACTTCAAGTCTCATCTCTCTTCACATTTTCACATTTTATGCAGTAATGATGGAAATACTCAGTGTTTTGGAAGTGGAGGATTTAATATTTCTTTAATGCACACGCAAACACACAGAACTTCAAATGCACAATTAGGAAGTCATGTCACACTTAGGCATACTATTTGAAATGGGATCAGCCTAAAATGTCAAATTCAGATACCTACTGAATAGACATTTCTATTTGAATTGCCATGAGCTATTCTGTATAAAACCAACCCATTAACCTTCTTGGTCCTAACCATATTTAAGTTGTAATTACTAATATAATTATTCATTACAAAACGTCACATCTTGCTTTACTAACTCAAGAAAGATATGTTGGACACTAGGTTATTTCCCTACCCATAAAAGGAGAAAGTCTGGGACATTCTATGATAACTTCTACCTACAATCCTTCAGACTCAAAGTTAGTACCTATCTTGATGTGATATGTATCTGTTAACTAATAAATCACAATATGCTTTTGGTATCTTGGTGAGCTAATCTTAAAGCATGAAGGTAGATACTTCTTATGGTTATGACAACTGTTGTGGTCTTGGGACCATGAGAAAAACACATTATCCAATACAGGAAATTCTTAGGGTAAAAATAAAGAGTAAAGGAGCTGTTTTCTCTTTAGCACTACCTCGTGTCATTTGTCAGGCATAAACTAACAGAGAGATGTATGAAATTGTACAGTAATTCTACAAAACAGTACAGTATTTTAAGTGAAGAAAAATATTCAAAATTGTAATTAACATAGGAAATGTAAAGTTCTGTGATTTTCATTCTTAAAGAAGAAAGAAATTGTATTTATCAAATGTCTTTTTTTCTTTGTGTGGTAGACCCAATTAAACAAACTTGGGATGTAAATCACTGAGAGAAATTTTAAACCTTTTATATAACTTAAATAGGTGATCCATACAGACTCCTTCAGATTCCTCAGGGAATTAATTCACTGCCCTAATATTTAAATAAAGCCAAGGGAATGACTTAGAATTACAAGAAATATGACTATTACCATGTGTACTAAAATGATTGCTGAAATTTTACTGTCTTAAATTACCTCTCTAAATTGTAGCATGGTTTAATAGGAAAGGGATGTTTCACTTTGTGAACGTGTGTGTACATGTGCGTATGTTTTTGCATATGTGTATTTATATGGAATAGATGTAAAAAAGAAAAATAAGTCTTATCAAAGTTTATTTATTTATGCCAATGACTTTAGGGTATGAAAACCTTCACAACCTTCCGCAATGTAACAACTGTCTTCAGAGAGTGTAGAAGCTCATAGAATGCCTTTTGGAAGCTGTAGCTTTCAAATTAAGCCTGAAGACTAAATTGGAATTAGACAGGCCAAGAGGAGGAAGAGAGCATCCCAGTCATGTACACAAATACTGAATGGAGAGAAAGAGCCTCGATGACTTGAAGAAAGAAGGTTAGTGGGATTGTGCATGGAGTCTGAGATAAAAAAAAGGATGAAAGGCAGAAACTAATTCTTGTGAAGTTTAACCAGAATATATGAGAAACTGATATGTACAGGACAGACTCAAACTATTCAGAAGAGTTGGAAACACTTACTCACAAAAGGAAGCATGGTATGCTCAAGGAAGAGGCACAGCTTTTGATGAGCCTCTAAAAGACTAATTGAAAAGAGAGGGGAAGCATTTCAGATGTGGGACATTAAGCAAAAGCACTAAAGGGAAAAATATTTTTCTTTTCAAACTTTTCTAAATTATAAAAAAAAACTATAATAATAATTTACTTGTCTGACTTTTTAAGTAATAGAAATTTATTGGAAAAAAAAAGTAAACCTCTAGAATTAGTTTGAGCTTTTAAAGAAATTGAGATATTTGTGGTTGTTTATGGAGATGAGTTTGAATAAGTAAACAACTTATTTTCCCCACAATTCTCTCAAAATTCATGAATGTTATCTTCCTCATTTGTCTTGAAGATTGGCAGGATCTTTACCCCATCACCTATGATTTCCTTTTATCTTCACATTGGATAGTATTTATAATTGAAAATAACGTCTCAACAGATGTGATGGTACTCCATAGTAGTATAAACAATTATAATTGAGTATGCTGGTTATGGATATTGGAAGAAATATTTTCTGAGGGGTCCACATAACATTTTGCTGATTGCCTTTCTGTTACTTATCATGCATATAAAACATCTTTGTTCCAAGAAGTGTGGAACAATAAATAAATATCTGAAACTTCAGCACAGACACAGTATTCCATTAGGTTACTTTCACTTACAAATTAAAAACTAAAAGCCAACAATAACAACAACAAAAAACCCAGAAAATGTCTTCAAGGAAATAATAGAAATATTCCAAGCTCCAATTCAAATTTTTTATATATTGCCTTCAAATCCAAGTTCTAAAAAGTTCTTTTTAGAAAAAGGTATTATTTTATTGATGCAAAACTAAGAAGAAATCATTTGTTCTCTTGAATGTGCCAGGTTTTACCTCTTTTATCTCTCATATTACCTTTGAGGGTATCACCATCAGCATCACTTTTCAGAAGAAAAAGTCAACATTTTAAGACATTAAAAATCAGAGACAAGGTCATGGTGCTTATATGTAGTAGAGGTGGATTCCAAAACTAATGCTCAGAATCTAAACATCATGCTATTTCCGTGATTAAAATAAATACACATTTTCAGTAATCAATAGTTCCTGGAGGTGATGTTTTGGGAGATAGAATATAAAAGAGGAAAGAGTCAGAATTGAAAACCAGAAAACTAGCATCAATGGGCAACCAGAAAATAAGCATGATCTGGGGTTCTAAAGAAGTAAACCTCACTTTCCTGTAGATTTATTTCTTATTTTTTGACAGTTAGATTGTGCTATGTGATTTCCCAAAGATCCATGCCCTGAATATTTCTCATCTCATTTGTTTCTTTTGAGATCCAGTTAGGGGAGAGGAACTGGCAAATGATAAATCTCTGGAACATCAAACCAGATGAAGAGTGGTGAGGGATGAAGACAGTCACATCTGACGTGCAAAGCAGCAGTGTAAATTAATTCAGAAAGTAGGACTTATGGGCCCTTAATTGCTCTTCAGAGTAAACTGAAATCAGATTTCAGAGGACATGGATATGAGTGAAGATCAGAGTGAAAAGTTCAGAGAAGTTGCAGCTGGAGAGCAAAAAGGAAAGCCAGAATAATATTTGTCATGGATGCCATGGCACTCACCGTGACTTGACTACACAAGAGCCAATTGTAGTGAGTTCAAATTCAAAAATTTCTGAGTTGATCAAGAAAAAGATTAGATGGTAGTTAACACACTAGATTTTTATTGGGATTGATGCATTGTCAGGTTTTCAAGGTAGGGGAGCACCCTCACAGCAGGAAACTTCCACAGGTTTTAGGTAACAGGGAACAACCAGAGGAGAAGCAGGACAAGGAGAAACTACCAAAGTGATGAGCGATGAGGGAAAGGAAGAAAAGGAGGAGGGTATTTATGTACCTAGGCATCTAAAGTCAACGCAGTGGGGAAACTTTTGGGCCAGAGAGCTCCAAGAGATGGAAGTAGTAAGGGCCTTAAAGTGCGGGATCCCACTGCATCACCTAAGAACCCATGCTGGGCAAAGCTGCGTGAAATTTCATAGGATATGAAAGTAGGTTAAATACAGATGGCTAAAATGTGCAATTTTTAAACAACTGGATGTGTAAGGATTTGAGTTTGGCTTCAGCAGTTTTTTCTAATAGACACAGGCCAGCTTTGACTCACTTCTGCCTTGTTATTGGACTTATTATATAGCTGAAAAACTCAATTTTCCAACATTCTCTGCAGCTTGAGGTGGTCATATTCTACTGTTATATCCAATGTCACTTAGACAAAGATCCCTGGGGAAGATGGCATTTCCCAAATTAAATGATAAGTCATATGAGGATAAAGATTTTTGCCTTTTATCCTTCCTCCAGTTGAAATGTGATATCTGGAGATGCAGAGTCTATCCTGAAAACATGAGACAACAAGAAAGCAGCTGAAGTTCTAAGTGTTGAGGTGGTTGAGTGGAAAAGTGGTATGAGCATGACTGAATTGGGATAATCAATTTAAGCACTGTTACTCTAGTACAATATGCAAATGTAACATCAAATTTATATTGATCAGTTACTCTATGCCAGATACTAGAGATGGCAAAGAATGATGTGAGTCTATGTCTATTCCTTCAATCCAAGAGTTTTAAGTTTATATTGGGAGGAAAACTGCATAAATGAAACAGGGCACCACTTGTTAATTCTCTAAAACTATTTTCTTTTAGGTTAGCTATTTTTTGGTACAAGCGAATATCATGTCTAATTGGCTTCTGTAAAATTAGCAATTACTACATTTTTGGTACTAATAGAATATATTTTTTTATGATCAGCAAATTCTTACTTTGATTATGTTTTAGTTAGAGGACTACTGATAAAATAATTTGGTTAAGAAATAATAACAACCATCCAGTCCAGTTTATTCCAGTGGGCCTTCCACAGGCTTTTTCATCCTAATAAATGGTTCCAGGTATATCAACCCAGGTGCTCAAGCAAAAACCTGGGTACCAAGAACCATCATTGATTAATTATACTACTTCCTAAATCTATCAATCACCAAGTTCTCTTTCCAGATTGAATCTCAAAGGCTATCAATTTTCCTGACCCCAATTGCCACCTTTAAAATTCAAGTTGCTATCATCTTTCTCCTGCATTAGGGCAATGGAAAAAATCTCTTAGCCAATCTCCAAGTTTCCACTACAGACCTACAAAATATTATCAGAAAAATGAGATATTTTATCTTAAAACATTAATCAGATGATTTGTCTTCTATATTTGAAATTCTTCAAAATTCTCCAATATATTTAGAGTTAAATAAAAGCAATATAATGCACACCAGACTCTGCTTGATCTCTTTCCTGCCCATATTTATTTTTTATCCTTAGATTTTAAATATACAATTTAGACATATTTTGCTTTTACAAGTTAAAATACAATAGTCATGCTTAAATCCTGTTTTATAAATTCTTGGAAGTAATGTTGAGTCTATTATATATGTATTCATATTGCAAATATTTTCTCCAAGTCTTTGAATACATTTGAAATATATTCATTGTACTGTTGAAAAATTTTCAATTTTGATTAGTCAAATTTACCAACTTCTTCCTTTATGGTTTGTTCAGAAAACCTTAAAATACACCAATTAAATGAATGAATGATCCAATTTTTTTTTAATGATTTCAGTTTCATCTTTTTGTATTGAGGATTTTCATTCATTTGAATTCCTAATTTTAGGGTATAGGAAGAATGTTTTTAGATTGGAATCCTAAAATCATTTATTTAAGTTGTTGTCTTAACACATCAACTTTTTCAATTTCTAAATTCATGTGTGTATATACACACGCACACACACACATACATAAATACACCTCTGTTTTGAAACTCTCTGTTCCATTGTTCCATAAGTCCAGCTTATGTAAATGTTAACAGTACACAGGTTTTTAGTTATTATATATTTCTCCTATATCTTATTATGAGGTAGACTAAACCTCATCCCCTATTTATTATTATTTTTCATTATTTTTTTTTTGGCTAATTTTGCTCATTTACAATTCCATCTGAATTTGAGAACTTTAAGAATGTGTCTATCAATTTCCATGATTACACTGAATTTATAAATTTGTTCAGGGATGATAATTGATAGTTTTGTAATATTGACTTTTCCCACCCACAAACAAGTGTGGCTCTCCACTTATTGAGATTTTCTTTTTATGGTCCATAATAAATTTATCATTTAATCCATAAGTTAATTGCACATTTTTTATTCAGTTTTCACATGGGGACATTATACCAAATGCTGCTTATGTAAATGGAGATCCATTATTTTTACTTCTATATTTTTAATTTTAATTTTAGCCATACAGAAAAGCTATTGACTTTACATGTGAACACTCATATATATCTTATCCTATTTCTGAACTCTTGCTATCTGCATGTAAATAGCAGGTTTATTTCTTATGGAATTTTTATAATTTTTAATTGTATTTTCTTGTTTTGTTGCATTGGATGGAAACTCTACTACTACAGATTAGTAGCTATTATGGTGAATATTCTTACCCTGATTCTGATTGTAATGGAATCTACCACAAGGGTGGTATTTATTTTTACAAGACAATATATCCAAATTTATCTTCTGGTATTCTCCACCTTGCTCACTACATTAAAGCTATACTATTATTTCCATAAAAGCCTTTCCCTATTTCAGTGCCTTTGCACATGGTTTTTTTCCCCTCCCTCTTTTGAGTTTTCTTCCTTCACTCTAATTCATTTATTGCATCTCTGCATTATGCTCATCTATTAAGCCTCAGCTTCAATTTCAGTTTTTCAGAAAGGCATTCCCTTATCACATTACCCTTTTTTCTCTCTGTCCATTATATATTTGCATTATAGCTAATATTTATCACAATCTCTGATTATTATGTTTGTTTATTTTATTTTACTCTTGCTCTCTATTAGCATTTAAACTCTGTGATGAATGGGATTATGTTTTCTTTTTTGTAAATATACCTGTTATGGTAGACAACGCAAGAAATTATTTTAGTGTATGAATGGATGTAAAGAAAACCAGAATATTTGGATTATAATAGGGAAGGAGACAGTGACATAAGATGAAATTGTGAAAAAAGAAAATAGATTTAAATAGAAAATAGATTACATTTAAGCATAATGTAATCTATAGAAACTATGAGCATAGTGCAGGTAGATCTAAAATAAGAGTCAATAATCAAATTATAGACAACTATATGCCCCAATATGTCCACCTATAACACTGAAAAGCATATTTAATTTTTATATATTGCCATCAGGATTATTTAACATCTTTTTCCTTTACCACTCACTTTTGCCATTAAATTGGCGTTTAAAAAACAACATTAATAGAATATGTTGTATCTAATGGGTTATATCTTTTAATTTAAAAAATCAAATTGGTGGATATGATTTTCCCACTTTTCACTGATCCACAAAAAGTTTAAAACCATGTCCAAGATCACAGAGTTCATAAGCTCCCCTCTTAGGATTTGTATACAAGTTTTCCTAATTCCCTGTATCTACAAGTTCACAAGGGGTATTAAATATCAACAAACCAGGAATAGAAGAGCACTTCCTCACCTGATAAAGGGCATCTATGAAAAACCTACAGTTAATATAATACTTAATGGTGAAATACTGAATGTTTTCTCCTTAAAATCATGAGCAAGACAAGATGTCCTCTCTTGCCACTTCTATTCAACATCATACTGGAAGTTCTAACCAGAGCAATTAGTGAAGAAAAAAATAAAAGGCATGCAGATTGGAAAGGAAGAATTTAAACTATCTCTATTCACTAAGAAATGTTTGTATATATAAATTCCTAAGGGGCCTATTAAAACACTATTAAAATTAATGAATGAGCTCAGCAAGGTTGTAAGATACAATATACAGAATTCAATTGTATTTTTATAATCAAATTGAATTATCACACGGGTGATGGACAATCTGAAAATAAAATATTAAAAAAAAGAATTGCATTACAATACCATAAAAATAATAAAATACTTAAGAATAAATTTAACAAAAGTAGTACAAAACTTATACCTGAAAAGTATAAAACATTGTTGAAAGAAATTGAAGAAGATCTAAATAAATGAAAAAAACAGCTCATGTTCATGAATCAAAACACAAGGTTAAGATGGCAATACTCCCCCAATAGATGTATAGATTCAGTATAATCCCTATCAAAATCCCAGATAAGTGCTTTGTAGAACTTGAAAAGTTGATTCTAAAATTCATGGAATTGCATGGGCCCAGAATAACAAAAGCAATTTTGAAAAAGAATAGCAAAGTAGGAGGATTCACCCTTTCTAATTTCAAAACTTACTACAAAATGATAGTTATCAAAGCAGTGTGGTACAGGCACAAGGATAGACATATAGATCAAGAGAATAGAATTGAGAGATCAGAAATAAACCCATACATACATCTATGGTCAACTCGTATTTTTTTTTTACAAAGGTGTCAAGACCATTCAGTTAGGGAAAGAATAGTCCTTTCAACAAATGATAATGGAAAAACTTGATATTCACATGCAAACAAAGTTGCACCATTATCTCACACCATATACAAAAATTAATTCAAAATGTATAAAAGACTAATGTAAGACCTAAAACTATAAAACTATTAGAAGACTATAGAACATAAATCTTCATAAAAACTTTTGGATTAGGAAATGGTTGCTTATGTATGACATCCAAAGCCCAAGAGAAAAAAGAAAAAAATAGATATGTTGGATAATACAAACATTTTTTAAAAAACTTTTGTGCTTTTAGTATACCATCAAGAAAGAGAAAAGACAACCCAAAGAATAGGAGAAAATATTTGCAAACCATATATCTGACAAGGGACTTATATCTTGATTATACAAAGTACTCTTTTCACTAATAAAAAGAAAAATAGCACAAATAAAAAGTGGGCTAAAGATCTGACCATTTTCCCAAGAAAGATATACAAATGACCAATAAGCACATGCAAAGATGATCCAAATCTTTAGTCATAAGGAAAATGCAATTAAAAACCACAATGAAATGTCACTTTCACTAGGATGTCACTAGGATGACTAGAATTAAAAAAAAAAAAAAATCAGGTGATAACGTGTTGGTGAGGAAGTGGAGAAATTTGAAATCTCAACAATTGCTGGTGGGACTGTAAAATAGTGCATCCATGCTGGAAAAAAATTCTGGCTCAGCACTTCCATTCTTAGACATTTACCCAAGCAAATAAATCTTCACATCCACTCAAAAATATGCACATTAATATTGATTGCTGCATTATTTATAAGAGTCAAAAAGTGTATAAAACCCAAATACTTATCGACTGCTGAATGGATGTATCACTACAATGTAATACTATTCAGCCATAAAAAGTAATTGAGTACTGTTACATGCTATGTCATGGACGGGACTTTAAGACATTGTACTAAGTGAAAAAAGCCAGTCACAAAAGACTCTATATTGTATGCTCCCTTTTTTATGAGTGTCCAGAATACAGAAGTATATACAGATATAAGTAGATCAGTGGTTGCTCGGGGCTTGGTGGTGAGGGTGGTGTAGTGGAATGCGGGGTTGGTAAAGAGTATGGGGTTTCTTTTTTAGTGAGAAAATGTTCTAATGTTGGCTCTTGTTTTAGTTACACATATCTGTGAAAATACTAAAAAGTTTTGAATTGTACACTTTAAAGGGGTGAATTGTATATGTGAATTATATCTCAATAAAGTTGTGAAAAAAAAAAGAGCATTAAACAAAATGCAATCTCTTTTGTATGCAGCGTGATAATGACTGCTGTCTTCAGAATGGGAAAGGGAAAAAGAAAGAAGAACGACCTAGGCACATTCTCCTATATTCTCGTATTATACCAAGCTCCATTGCTCAGGAAAGACCAGGCAGAAGAGGATGTTAGATTTAAAGGCAATAGAGTAATCACTTACTGTTCTACTTAAGATTCATAATCTTATGAAAATATTTGAACCAGTGGCACACATTTTGAAGCCATGTTTCTGATCCATGCTTATCTTCTTTGTTATTGCAAATGCTCATTGAATCTTAACCAACAATGTGCACCAGGGATGAATAACGACCCGCATATCTTGAGGATGAGACTGGTGGCAAGAAAGTAGCCCTCACCTACTTAGAGTTAGATATCCTTCTATCACTTTTCACTATTGCAATTTTTGATGAGAAAATTGAAGAATATTGGCTCTTCCTCACGTTGCAGGGCCAGGGGTTACATAGCTATATAGATTAAAGCTAAAAAATATTTTCAAATTCTTATTGTATACTGGAATGCTGAAGCATCACCAGAAGATATACAGAATCACTTGCATTCTTTGCTGTCACATCTTTGAGGCACAATAGTTTCGAAAGATTGTGGCAACTTAACGGACTATTTCCGCAAAAATTCATGACCACAAGGAGAAACTCATTCATCATTATTTTATGTGTGTCGCTCTCATAAAAGAAGTTTAGAACAGACTTAGTGTTTCAGAAAACACCTGTGGATTTCCCCTAAGTCTGAAAGCTGGGGTGAAGAATCAGCTGAGTCACTCTCACTTGATACTGAAGCAAGGTAGTAATTATAGCAAAGTAAGAGATGGGGGTCATCTACTCCAATCAAAGCAAAGCATTTTATAATACTGTCATTGCATATATAAATGTATTTTGTAGCTGCAAAAAAAAAAAAAAAAAAAAAGACTTGTCCATTTTACAAGCAAATGCACATGTTTATTGGAATAACAATATTTTATTTTAATGTTTATTTTGCTTTTTGTTCTGCTATCATTTTCCCCTCATTAACTATGAAATGTAACTTGGCTACAATTAGAAATGAACAAATAGTAGTTCAGCCAATCCATTTGGTTAATTCATTTTTTTGTACTCTTAGGTCAATTTGCTGTTTTCATTGCTGCAATATATTGCAAAAGTTTATGTAGCGGAACTTGGTTATTACCAAATACCATATTTCAAAGTAGCTAATTGAAAACTTCTTTGGACTGGACTTCAAATATTTTGCATCAGCTAAAACTGTTGGGATTTACAGAATTAAGAGAATCCAGGCATACCTGATATTTTGCTAATTTAACAAAAGAAGAAAAATATCTTTTCAAAAGTTTGACCCCTCTACTGTATGACAGAAAAGCAATTTTGAACAGCGGAAAAAGAACTCACCATGCTAGTATTTTGGCTGATAACACTAAAGGCAAAGTATTGCATATTTAATTCTACTGCTTTTTTCCAACTGGAAGTGATGAGGTAGCTTCACCATAACTAGATTTTTAAATTTATAATATATTCAGGCAATGAAAATACAAAAAAAAAAGCAGTGCAAAAAAGTTATAAAATGAAAAACCGTGTTTCCATTCTGGGCCTTTTATATCTTTTCAATATATTGGTTGTCCTTCAAAAAATACTACAAGGCACCTTTTATACAAATGGAAGCACAGTTTCCATACTGCTTATCATCTTTTATTTCTTATTAATATTGTATTCATCATTACATATGGCATACAAAAAATGTGTAGGAAACTTTAATGTAGAGATTATGAATTATTGTAACAGGAACCACAATGTAATTACTACAATGAATACATTGCCAACACACACATGCACACACACACAAACCCTTCCAAACAAAACGGTAAACTGTCCTTTCTCTATTGGTAGCACTAAGTTGAATTTTATGATAATCACTTCCTGATTTTCTCCATTATTTTTTCTCTGTATATGATCACTAGATTCCATAGTTTTGTCTGGTTTTGATTTTTATTTAATGTATTCTTTAGTTTCTAATTTTTTTCTTGTTTTCCATGATGTATTTCAGATTCAAACATATTGTGTTTAGCTATAATTACATGCATTGTAAAGATAAATATGGATAGACATAGTTGTAGGTGATAGAGATAGACAGAGATAAGTTAGTGATAGAGATAGAGATAGAGATACATAAAGATAGAGATAGAGATACATAGTCCAACACAAGCATATTTCATTTAGATGGCTGCAAAGTTTCCCACGTCATGGCTTCTTTATACAGATTTCTCAATATTCTGTACTTCAGATTTTTAGGTTCCATGCTGCTCACTAGTCAAATCAAAGGATTCCCTCCTTCTCTCCATATAGAAATTCATCTGTTACATGGTCCATTCACCCAGGCTCTAAGGAGAAACTTATTAGGTGAGCTGATCTGAGCCATAACATAATTCGTGATAATAGATTATTGCATGACATCTGCAAATATCGGCATTAACTGTGTGCAGCACTCTGTTCTGTGTGCCCTGAAGATGAGTGCATCATCCTCTGGTATTATTATCTTATCTGCATTAAGAAAACAGACCTTTTGCAAAATGATAGGTGTGACCAATTGTCTCAAATGGACCCAAAAGAAAAAATAAGTAATGGTAAACAGCAGGTGTGAGGAGAGAAGTTGAAGGTCAAGCAGTAAAATAAATTTTTGACAAATATTTTTCCAAATCTTTATAATGTGTCAGCTATATGTTGAATATAATTCTAGCATTTATTTAGAGTAAAGCTTACACTTTCCTCTGAAATACTGTGCCATCAGAAAACAGCAACAATTGTGTTTTATTGTACAATTACCTTTTCTTCTTTTTCATTTGTTTATAAATTGACAGTAAAATAAGGAGTTGTATATCTTTTTCTTTAAATGATAGAAAACTTGAGTCTGACTGTGACAACAATAACCAGGAAAAAGTAAAAAGAAATGAAGCCTTGTGGGAGAACAATATGTGGTAAAAATAGGGTAACCACTAACTATAAACAATTTTAAATTGAGGTAAGTAATGAGAAAGCAAGAAATTAAAGTAAAATGGTTGACCATAGAGAAACGTTAACAATGATCACATGAAGATGCTACATATGGTATAGTTTCCTTTTCCAAAATTTTTTAATTCACTCTCCTGAAAATAATTGAGTAAAATTAACACAACTCTATTGGCAGACACTAATAAATCCTAATCTTCATTGCTACAGTTTATCTGATGGTACAAACACACAATCTACTAATGTATACCTATATTTCTCCTTCTATTAAATAGAGCATTATATGTATACAGAGGGTTCATTGTAAACAAACTTATGCTTAGTAAGAAAATAATTATCTGGTCTAAGGAGCATTCCTAAAGGATAAGTGAGTAATCACCAGTAAGTGAGAAAATTATCGTCATGATTGACAGTATTACTGGTTGGCATGAAGAACCTGTAATCAGTAATAATCAAAATGAAGTTATATACTCTAGTCAGTCCTGTGAAATCTCTATTCATAATAAACCTGTATAATGGTTCTGGAGATGTTTTCCCCTTGGTTCTTTCATGTATACATTTATCATGTGAGGAAAAATTATTATGGAAAAATACAATCAGCTGGGAACTTTTGTTCCCTTTCTCAGACTGTTTATGGGGCTAAATTCCTAGACCAAACATCATCTCTCACTCTTGCCGGTCTCATAGACATAGCTGAATCAGCACTGAAATACCTTTTGTAAAGCGAAAGACATGGAACAGCAGCATTGGAGTAAAATGAGAAGATTGATACCATGGTCTTGCCTGACAGTTTCTCTCCTATTAGGAGAAGATTCTTGAAATGGCAGGATAAAGCCTTGGGCAACATACATGATGACAGTCATGGTCTTGACCTATTTCTGTAATTTCCTTTTTAAGTTGGCTTGCATTGTTAGCAATTTCCTCTCCAGCTCTGAGATATCTCTAAGGCACTGGTGGGGTTAGGATTTAACATATCGAGCAGAAAGTAAAGATAATATAAAAGAAACAAATACGGCATTACAGATGTAATGAAATGCAGTAAAACGAAACATTTTTGTATTGCACGTATGTATAGGAAATCCAAATCTTACATTCATTTCTCATTTCTTTGAAGACTCTGACACATCATTTGAGATATTATCACCTGTCCAGGAATGTCATGATTTTCTCTGCCCATCAAGACACTCAGTAAATAAAACCTATCGTTTCTTGCCGTTATCTGTCAATTGCCTTTTTCCCTCTTTAATTTAAAATTCTATATAGTTTGGAAAAGAAAGAAAACTGATGTGTGAACCTGTTTAAAAATAACATTAGTAAGCTATATACTTAGGTTGATGCATTAACCTGGAAAATGCACTTTTGAATCTACCTGTACCATGTAATATGTTTTTCTGATTATAAAATGTAATAAAATATTTATTAATATTTCTTGAGTTGTTATGAAGTTTGCTCTTCTGCATTTAAAATGTAAGTGTCCTAAGATTGCATGTAATTACATCATTATCCTTTAGAACTTATTATGAAACACTTTATATGTTTAAATCTCATGCATACCATACACAGTTGTACAAAATATAGTGTCTGCACTCAAGGAATTTATGCTGTAATAATTGGGATCTTATATATGGAGAACATTTCCAGTGCAAAGTAGTATGTGGTGTTGAGGTGTTGTCTTTCTCTTGTGCTCTCATCACCTTTTCTCTGAGAATTACATTTCCTCTGTTTGTGAGGGAGGTGGCACCTAAGCAACAGGCTACTATAACTACAGCATCTCAAGACCTAAGAATGAACTTGCACCTTTTCCAAATCCAAAGATGTCCACGGGAGATGATGAAGTACAAAACAAATGATATAATGTGGACGTGCAATGACATGATTCAAAATTATGCTGACTCTGACCAGATTCGCGATGTACAATGTACCCAGATATTCCTTTTAGTGTAGAGATAATGTTAAACACTTTTACATAAAATTCCATTTATTTTCCTCATTATTTGTTTTCTCTATCATGAACCCTTCCCAATTTCTTCGTCAAACCCTTACAACTGTGTAACTATCCAAACCACATGAGGGCTCCCTCTAATAATGCTTTTATTTTTAATTTGCACATAGCTTTTCTCATTGCAATGCTATTACCATAAAAACCTTATAGTTGGGGCAAAAGGGGATAGACAAGTGCAGTTTCAGTCTTTACTGAAACCTTGGATAAACTCTTACTGGATTCTTGCATTACCTCATTCTGTAAAATTATTAAATTTTCTCATCCTTATATTTTCATGTCTTTGCAAATAACAGTTTGACTGTGTGGCGGCCATCAACGGAGGTGCTTAGCTCTCGTCAAGACCGACTACGAGACAAGGTCCGTGGCTGGTCAAGAAGGGATCAAGGATACCCGACTTGTGGAGGAGGACTAAGCACTTCAGGACTTGGGGCCTAATTTCACCCTGTTTATACTCTTACAAAGGCCATTTTTAAGCTCCTTGAGAAATATGCCTCATCGG